>JAOEHI010011413.1:18335-32531 GCA_025447815.1 Percopsis transmontana
CAACACCCCACCTCCCGCTCGGTTTTGTTGCGGTGGCGGCCCCGCCCCCGCGGCCCCCCGCGGCCGGGGGGGGGGGGGGGGCCCCCCCCCTCGTCTATTTGAATGGCTGATTAAGAAATGAAATAGTCAGGGAACAAAGTGTAAACCCATCGGCATGAGGCGGGTGGAGAGGCTTCAAAGCGCACGCTGAAACGTTAGTCGAAGGCCTTTAATAACACATATTATAACTGGCTTACCACGGAGATTCAAATTGGACGCAACTTTACTGGGGGGGCTTGAAAACCATGAAATTCACATAAAACGTACACCTGCCAATCCCGCCACCTATCCCTCCGATCCGGCTCCGCTTTCTTCACCTCTCCCTCTCTCCAGCCCAGCTGTCTGTCATGGTGTTTTTAGGCGAGGCCCGTCAGACGCGCACCTCCACGGCCTGACTAATTTGAGTTCATTGGATGGCAATAACTTCATTTAGAGACTCATTTTTCGGTGCGTGTGTAATGAGGACGCGCGCCGCTGCTAGTCATGGCCACTCTCTCAGTAATAACCGGGATGTTATTCTGGAGGGAGACGGGCTACCCCACGCACTGCTGTGTTTAGCCTCGAAGGGCCGCGTCCACATGATGAAACTCATTTATAATGTCTGATTTAATATCACGTTGCACTCTTTTTCTGCGGCTTCAAACCCAAAAGAGATGAGAAAGGGGGATAAAGAGTGGATTCCCTGAGTTAGCCAAGGTCTGGTCTCTCCTCCATTCAGATCAATATCTCTCAAAGTCCTTGCTATATTGATTTGGGAATTTTTATGATCTTTTGAATTACCTAATGTTTAAGTAGGCTACAAAACAATATTGTTTTTACTGTCGATCCTTTTCTGTGCTTGAGCTAAACAAAACTATATAGTCTATATATGGCATATGTATATACAATCACCAATTTTTTTAACCGTTTCAGATGGAAATACGCCCCAAATATGTTTTGCTTTCTACAGACAATCTGTCTATTAAACAGAATCTAATTATAATAATAAACTTATAGATACAATAATATTTGCAAATCCTTACCCTATATGCATAACTTCAAAAAGTACATTTAATTTCTATTTGATGTTTTTGTATTGTCATACACATTGTATAAAGTTAGTGATCTTTAGGGTTTACGCCAGGAATAATTTATAAAGTGCACTTCGCTGTTAAAGAATTGTGAGAAAGTATTCTGTTCAAAACTTTTTACGAGGTTATGGGAAGGTTATAGTAAATGTAGGGCTACTTGTCATGCACGGTATATGTTTGTAAGTTTAGAGGGCACGTTGGCTCTTAAATAATGCCAACGAACCTAGCCGATACAGATTATACTTTACGTTTATTTATTTGTTTATTTATGTATTAATTCATTTATTTAAGGGTAAAGTTTGGCTAGTTTTTAACACCAACAAATTCGATATAATTTCTATGCCTATACAGTAAATAAATGAACATGTAGGCTATAGGCAACTTGTGCACTTATTTAGAAGATGATAAAGTCCCATTTCACAAATGTAGCCTGTACATATTTAAATATTGATGCATTAAAGGTAATATAATATCAAATTAAGTAAGACAAACGATGTAAATGTTCTCCTATGGAATAAAAACAAGCCTATCCAAGCATCGACTCTGGTTGAGCAACAGAGGTGAACACATTGGCTAATAATAAATCATAACTAAGTAGATTCATTTTTCTTCAAAATAAGTTATTTATGTCCTATAGAAATAACTAAATGCGCTTTTATCAAAGCATGGCTAAAACTTTAGAGACGAATTTATTTTCGAAAGCAATTGAATTTAATATTGTGTGTCTAAATTGTAATTTGGAATTGTCAGTTTGAAAAAAGGTGTAAGTAATATATTTTAGTCTACTTAAAAATCCACATTTAGTGGTTTTATAGGCAGAGAAAAGCCCGCCATATCTGGACCCTTCACCTTGACTGCCATTTATCAGGACAAAATTACCGATTTTCTCCAGAAAGCCGTCTGTGGCCTGTGAAAGTAGGGCAATGAGCTTTCATAATAGCTACTGCTTCCTTTAAATCATCAGAGAGCAGCCCAAAATCTTAAAAGTCAGAAACCATTCTTCAAATGTATTCAATTTCAGAGAGAGCTTTTTACTGCAAGAGTCTTTACGCCACGACAGTATCAGAGGAGTGTAATTGAAGGGGTGGCGAGGGTATAGAGTAGCGGCCGCCTGTAAGCTACTATTAAAGCCAAATGGACTGCGCACCGTAAAACGGCTCTGCCAACAGCTGTCTACAATCGGTGCATTATATGCTAGAATCCTCAAGGGGAGACGACAGCGCACACACATCATACCATACACGCTTCTGGAGTGTTGGATGGACTAAGTGTTGAACAGCAATAGCCTACCCTGAACAGACAGTTCACAGGTGAGGCTAAAGGCAAAAACCATGCCACCTTCTGTCTCGCTCATGTCTGTCTGTGCAGTGGGAGCTATCATTATAACGTTTTGCCAGAATGGGAAATTTTCCGCGGCTTCTTGGCTAAATTCTCAGTTGTGGGTCGAGTTACACCTGTCCCCGTTGCGCATGCCATCTGAACAAACCTGCATCTTGGACTAGGGTGGCCAGCTCTTAAGTGTGTAAGTCATATACACGCCCATTCCCTTCATCAAACATGACATCCCAGCCACCCATAGTAACCCTTAGGCCTACTTCACTTTTGTTTTAGTCTCGGAGCCCTTATTAGAATGGAGAGGGCCGGGTGAAGAGAAGTTGTTATCAGTGGATTAATGGTTTCTTTCTCTGCAAGTCAATGAATATGTAATGATGTCTAACGAAACCACCGGCCAGTGAGCTGTGGCTCTCGTACACAGGTCTATATTCTGAGACCTCTCATTATGTGAAAAACACTATAAAGCCACAGAGAGAGAGAGAGAGAGAGAGAGAGAGAGAGAGAGAGAGAGAGAGAGAGAGAGAGAGAGGCATAAGGGACAAGAAGGGATACAAAGTTGAATACACGTCGAGCTTAAGCCACGCATTCTTCCTTTATGAATAGATGAAAAAGTATTTGCTCACGCACTGGGAGAGTGAGAGAGAAAGAGAGTGAGGGAGCTAGAGTTCCTCTTCCATGATTGTTAAGATATTTTTTCCTTAGTATACGCGATAAAACATTGATTGTTGCAGTTTGTTGACCCGTAAAATTTCGGGGTTATTTTTCTCTTCAGAGCTGAGCATATAATTATGCAAATAGTGATCTGCTGGAGTGGAGAGAGAGAGAGAGAGAGAGAGAGAGAGAGAGAGAGAGAGAGAGAGAGAGTAGGGGGGGTGCCATGAGGGGTGACATTCCAACTTTCTCTAATGCCTGGCTCTTTGGAAAGAGTTCATCTTTAGTAACGATGGCGTGCGTGTGAGAGTGGGCGAGAGCAAGCAAGCGTGACAACAACTCACTTGAGGAAAAAAAAAAAGTTTGGAGTTGTATGACACGAAGGATCACCCCTGTCGTCTGAAGATAGGACAGAGATTAAACATGACAGTGACAGACCCCCACAAAATAAGAAGCGTTTATTTCAATTTAGTTACCAAACGAAAAGCGCAAAATAGGATAGCACACTTGAAATCCCTTACGTTGACACGGATCTAAAATTTATTTTTCACACATATACGGATAATTTGCGATGCATGTCAATTCAGAATCTGTGCTTATTGGGGGGTATCTATTTAGGCTACTCGCTATTTAATCAAGCAACAGTAAAAAGTTTAATATGGTCGTCACTTTCGTATGAATAGCCTACCTTTCCGTTGCCCACCTAGAGAACTTGTAAAGAAGCTGAGGGCGGACGACATTTTTATGTGACAGAATGTTCAGCCTAACTCGCACCACTTGTGTCTGTGTGTGATTGAATGTCTTTCTTTTATCACCGGTCTGACACGGTGTGAGGCAACTCGCCTGGTTCCACTCGCCCGCACTTGTTGTGAGGAGGTTAATGGAAAGATTTCTAAAGATTTATTGAGGGGGCGTTTAATGACCTTATCGGCTTCACCGTGTGAAAACAAATGATGCTGTAAACCTCGCTGGGATGGAATTCACTTGGCGAAAATTAATCGCCAAATTGAAAAGTCTGGGTAAATGTTTATAGCCAGTTTCCCTTTAGACGCATGCTGTTTATCGACGATGCAACCAGTTAAAAGACACAAGGTGTGAATGTATTCCTATTACAGAGGAGTGGACTTGCAGACATTTGTGTATCTTTTTGGATTGTTTTAACTTTCACAAGGAACAAATCTTTTTAAAGAAGCGTTAATTTACGACTTTGAGCTGAGACGCGGTTTACTGTTAATAACACAACAAAAAGTGAATTGACTATTAACACTGGTGGATTGTTTGGCAGCAATGGTGTTAGATCGTCTTCCTCCTCGGTTGGATTTCATAGATGTTATGCGATATTATGTCGGATATCATTTTTCATTGGAGCTCAACTTTCCCTGCACTCACTTTACAGAGGGCAACTTTGCCTCTCTTCTAGCCACTAGGCCTACCCTTAATGTTTAAATATGTAGCCTAATACTGTTAATTAAATGATGAATATATGCATTCCTTTATTGGGACGTTTTTTTTCGGACATATGTATAATGTCAGAAAAAAAATATACCGAAAACAAAAGCAAAGCTATTTAAACAAATAAGGCACTAACGTTTTTTTTAATTCAAATAAACAACTCTATTAATTACAAAAAAATAACCATGAAAATAGGGGTCATGATCAAAGCGTAGGAGTCGAAAATAATTTTGATACTATAACTCAAGATAAAACAAAGAGAATATATGGGACACACGTTTAAAGAAAATATCTCGCATGCACATATTGCGCAGAGAGATGTGTTAAGCCTATATAGCCCTACAACTTATAAAACAACTGCAAAAATATTATTTTCAAGAGCAATTGTTAAAATAAGTCACCGTTAACATGTGGGCTGATTTTGCATCTTCATTCCACTCATAAATGGCTTGCTGGATTTTATTAAAAACACCAGTGAACAGGGTGCTGTTTATTCCTAAGGCAACAATATACAAATTATGCAGTAAAAATTGAACCTATTTTTCCTCTCATCGGTGTAATGATAGCTGAACAGCAGAGAGAGGAACAATGCCATCCTGAAATGGAACTCATCAAAACCAATAATAAAGCAAATTCTTTGCTGAAACCTAGAGAGATCAAAATCATATTAAAAGGAAATTAGGCCTGCAACCAGTAGCCACCGTTGTCTCATTATACAGGAAAGATAATCCAAACAATCCTTAAACTACACACAGTTGGCAGCAGCATATTTTAATGTGCAAAAAGTAAAATTATGGCACACCTCTGTAGGAAATTAAAAAGGCAACTATACACACACACACACACACACACACACACACACACACACACACACACCAGTCAAAAAGTATATTGGTAAAAGTGATAGTTTGAGAGGCTTTCTAAAAGGTATCATAGGAGTTTTTACAGATCTCAGTACATGTTAGAAATAGCCTATATGCCATTAAGTCTTGAGTGGTTTATAGCACAGCACAGCATTGTGGAAACCTTTTTTATCATGTTTGTGTCACAAAGTCAGATTATGTGTGGTTGAGCAGGGGGGGCTGACTTTGCCACTTCTTAAGGACACACTAAATAAGAGTGCTAGGGAGCGGGGGAGGGGGAAAAGATGATATGTAACATTCCTCCAACATCTAAGGAAATATCATTCAGGCTTAGGATAATATTGAAATCCTGGATTTCCTGACATGTGTAAGGCGATATATTGAGGCTTTATGAGTGTTGCGGGATGACTTTTGGCTCCTGTTAAAATGAGATATCCCTAAAACTCATTTTGATGGCTGACTTTAACTGATTTTAAATCTACTCAGTGTCCTGAATTCTCCATATTCAGCAAAGGGCGTGTTTGTTTTATTTGTTTCATCACATTCAATCACCTAGAGACATCAATTTCATGGATATCAAATAGAAAAAAAATAGATATAATAAAAAACTCCAACCACAGTTTTGGAAATGAAACACAGTGAAATGTTACGAAATAAACACGTCTGACTCTGCGAAGAGAAAGCTTAACAGACAAAATCAAATATGGTGTGTGTGCACATGCATGCCCCGTGCATGTCAGGAGAGAGAAAAAGAAAGAGAGGAAAGATATTGTATAAAAATTAAGAGAAAAGTTTTGGGGAAAAAGACAAACTGAAAACAAAACGAATGGCAGCATCTCATTTGTTATGACTATTGCAAAACCAGAATGTGGTTTATAAAAATAAAATAAAACACATTTACACTGTTTTTTTCAGCCACTGAATGCATGTGGGGAGAAAGGAGAGGGCTGTTAAAAACAACAAACTTTCCTAACATAAAAATAGTCAACTGTTATAATAATAATTCTGGCGGGAAAATGGCTGAAAAGGTGGCTGACGGTAAAGCAGAAACTCAATTAAATCCAAGTAGCAGATATGGCAGGTCTACTGCGAAAGCTGATTTCCAGGTGAATAGGGCAGGCTTTAGGACCTGAGGGGAGCAAGGGAGGAGGGATAGGCGAGAGAGGCTGAGCAGTGTAGACTAGAGGACTGGCGGGGCATTAGCTCAGTTCAGGCCGATGTCAGGACAATTAGAGGTGCACCACAGCGCACTGTGCACAGCGCCTGTCAGCCCTAATCTTTGCTGCCGCAGCCCGTACCCACAACCAGGCCACAGCCCACGGGAAGTGCTAACACTCAGACCCATATTGCTTTGACAGTTGCACTCATCTAGAAGTAATGCAAAACGGTATTGTGATGTATACATGGTGACCCCCGCACTCCCGTCTCCAAACAACAGCGCTTTGTGGAGAGAAGAGGGAGAGGCGACACCTTGCAGGAGGAGGAGAAGCAGGCAGGAGGGAAAGACAGGGAGATAGGACGAGATGGAGGACAAGGGGAAAGAACAAAAAGCAGGGAGGAACTGAGGCGGTAGCCCCCATCCGGCCCCATTGCTGCTGCTCCTCTATAAGTCTTGGTGTTTGTTTTTGAGGGAGCTGCTGCGCGTGGTGACGGCGCTGGAGGTCTCTGCCTCCTCCTCCTCGTCGGCCTGCAGGGCCTCGCTGAAGAACCTGAAGATGGAGCGGAAGCTCGCCCAGGAGGTCAGCTCATGCCTCTCTGTGCCTGCGTACAGATACGAGTGAGAAAGAGGGTTAACAAAATGCTTTCTTACTCCGAAGCTGCAGGGAAAAACTGAATATTTGATTGGCAACACAAGAGCAAATAAATGAATCGGCAGCAGTAACTGAGTCTCTCAGGGACTCCCCCTACAAGCCCAGGGCCTCTGGCATGAGAGCCATGACAGCCTATGACCTATTATTCTAGTGAGACAGGCTTCATATGTGATCCAAGCAGCTAGGTGATAATCAACACCGCTCTGTGGCCCTCTTTCCATTGCAGGCCTTCAGCCCAGTGAGAGTTACGCACAATGGGAGCTCTAAGAGAAACCAGTGGAGCGGTATTCATTCATTCTAAAGGAACGATTGAGGAGAGGCAAGAGAGAAGCAGGGGAGAGGTAGCTGTTGAACATATCAGGTGGTCCAGGGGGCGGAGTAGGGAAGGTGAAGGGGGGGGGGGGGGGTGCTTGGTTTCTCTCGCTGGCCTCCTCCGGGTTAGCTAGTTCCCAAGTTGGGGTCACCGCGGAGCCTGAAATCTGGTACACACGCCTCAGGTTCCTCTCTGCCTGTGAGGTCAGGGTGCCACCGTCTGGCTTTTTGGTTGGACGGCCTTGAGGACCGGCCCGCTGATGCTTTATCAGCCCTGCAGCTGCTATAGGTGTGCTGAGGAGCACCTCTGCTTGACAGCGAGGCACAGAGGGGAAATACAGTTTAGGAAGCGCTAGCAGATAATAGCGCTTGTCTGTGACGCTAGCTAGCAGCATGGCTGCTTGGCAACCCAAGTTTTATTTTGGAATGTTGGGACCCTTGTTCACAAGGGTAAGCTTATTTAAAAGACCAGATAATAGATTAGACAGTATAAGGACAAAATTAAGATTGGCTTACTCAGCCAATAACAAACTGCAAAATAACTATTTGAAAATTTAACATTTTGAATATGTTGATTGATATTCGCTTGTATTGTTACATACTGAATATTCTCCATTTGCCCATACTAAACGGAGCTATAGAGTCAAAGTGATGACATCTTCACAGGGTCATGTACTGCCCCCCTCTTTCCTTACTGCACTCTCAAACACTAAACACATCCCAAGACCGTACACCACAAGGCCAGAGGGATGCAATTAAGAAGCACCTTTAAGGCTTTCCCACCACAGCCAGGCCTCTGATGACCACTGTATTGACCCCATGTTTATTAGATTGACCCCTACCTGGACGCATTAATGGAGATAGAGCACATGTCTGTCTGTGTGTGTGTGTTTGCATATGTGCTAATTCTTCAGATAAAGGGTTGTCGAGGGGCCTGGGGCTGGACTTTAGCTCGGGTTCCGGCGGCGATGGTGCGTTTGTGTTTTTCACAGCGGGACAGCAAAAAGCAGCCATGTTTGAGCAGGCAGACTGTTAGCCAGTGCCTTGTGTCAAATGTACTTGCTGGGCAATCACAGGAGTTGATAAGGCAGCAGTCTGAGACCCTGCTGCTACCTGCGTAGGGCACCAACACTCAACCCCGGCAAAAACAAAGACACAGCCTCTCATATCCATCATTTATATCCAATTTGAGGCGCTGTGATCCCATCTCTCCTCCGTCTTCTTTCTTTCCCCCCTCCTCTAACAGTCTCTCTCTCTCTCTCTCACTAGTGTTTTTACCTCCCTTTTGTCCTTTTCTTTCCCCCTGCAGGAGCGATCGATGTCGTAGTGCTCTCCCGCTCACCCCGAACTGGCGGTGAACTCCTCTGGAACGCCGCAAGGCTCTCCGCCCTATCCCCGGCACAGCTCGGGGGTCACTGGGGGGGCGGCTCCATGCCAATATGTAGATGAGCCCGTGCCCCTCCGATGACTCCGCATTTAAGCCCCGTCCCTCTCTATGGCGGCCCCCCCGAAACGACACAGCACTCGCACTCTTACAGATATCACTTCACAAGCACGCACACGCACACTATAACCAGGCCTTTAACAGCCTACGTCCACTCTGCTTTTAATTGCCAGAGTGTGTCGGACCTAATGGATGTTGTCAGAGGTGTGGCGTGACCGCTGATTTAAAGTAAGGACCTCAAGGGCCAGGCTTCACTAATCACTGAAGGCGAGAGGAGAGAGAGAGAGGGGGGGGGGGTGAGAGAGAGACAGCGAGAGAGTTAGCTCAGCCACAAATCATACAAGTGATATGTTAAAAAGATGTGGGGATCTATGAGGTGCCTTTTAGCTCTACCTTTAGTGGAAAGTTGATGCCTCCATAAACAACCAGCGAAAAGTATTTGTGCTGCTTAAAGATAGGTATGTATTGAGTGATTGATTCCCATGTTGTCTTAAAACAAGATATGAGGGATGAGGGGTACTTATATATTATATTGGCTGTGCATGTTACAGCTAGACTTCATGTCTGCCTTGTTAATTATGAACCATTGTTTGTCTGTTCACCACAACTGTTTTCATATAAACACATGTATATTAATATAAAATAACTTATAATAAAATTTACTGTAAAACGCAATAACGTCTCTTTGTGTTGTAGAAGAAATGACATGGTTATGCCTTTAAAACATTAAGGGAAGACACACAGTTTAACCCAGGTAGGACTACAGTAACACTCACTGCCCTCTGCTGTATCCTGGGCCCCGGCTCCTAACCCTCAAGCCTGTAGTTGACCACTGTGTGTGTGTGTGTGTGTGTGTGTGTGTGTGTGTGTGTGTGTGTGTGTGTGTTATTTGAGCACAGGGAGCCTGTCTCATTAACTGACAGTCAGTGTGTATCTGATCCTGGATGTTTAGCCTTCTCTACTGCAGCTCTCTTAGGGTAATTGACTGACTGTTTGATCTGCCTCTGACTCTACACTGGTACACACACACACACACACACACACAGGTGTGTCACGTATGGCACTCACCCGCTAACGCATTGAGCCACTATAACCAGCACTACCATAACGTGCGCAGACACTATGCTATCGTCGGCGTGCAGTGAGGTACGGGGGAACAGGGGAGGGCTGTGTTGTGTGTTGTTAAAAAGGGAAGCTCATGCATAGCTATGGGCCATGCTTTCTTCCGGCTGTACCAATCGCAGCATGCTGTTACAAATGCTAATCGGCTGTGATAGTCACAAATTTCAAAACAAACGCTAGGTGACTGAAAAGCCAAAGTGACGCCCCGAGTGATACTCCAACAGAAAGAAACAAATCAAAGCATGCCGGCTATAATTAGGTTCCATCTGGGCTACGTTATTTAAAGCTGCACCAGTTAATTGCTTGTGTACAAATGGCCTATTTTATTTGAATCAAACTTTTTTCATGGTTCATAATTACATTGATGCGAACGCGGGTCATATCTCTCTGCTTCATTTATTATAGAAATACATGTTGAAATAATAACAGACGTGGAGACAAGTGTGAAGCGGTGATACTATGGGGACATTGATTAAAACAAGGATGTTGACATTCGGGTTAAAACTTTAATTAAACAAAAAAACATACGCCGATGGTAAAGGTAAAGAAAAACTAAGTAGCCTACAGAAATTACACACACCAAACCACCGCAAGCAGTCTAGTCTTTCCATAAAAAAAAAAAAAATCAAACACAAACATTTTCTAATCGATTTCCTACCGACAGTAACCTGAGCTTTTGTTTTATCTTGCTGTGCGGCAGAACGTGGTGTGTTGCGGTGAGGCCAGGCGCGGCTGTAACCCAAGCCGGTGTGCTGTTTGTGGAAACTATCTGTTGCATGGATCAGCACTGAGGCCTCGCTATCTGTACCCCGGCAGTCAGACGATCCGATTTCCGCCCCTGACACCCCTGATATTAGATGATCTGTTTGTGTGTGTGTGTGTGTGTGTGTGTGTGTGTGGGAGTGTGCAGATGTTGCCTATTTGCCAGTTGGGTGTGCATCTATTTGTGTGATAATGCTATAGCCACCGCCAGCAGGTGAGTAAAGTTGAGGCATTTTGTCCCTTGTGGCCCGAGGAGACTGGACATGTCTCCACAGGAGACAAGGTCACACAGACAGGAGGACAGACCCCCCCCACACACACACACACACATCAACACATAGGGTGAAGTGGTCCATGTCACACAGCAGACACCTGAGATAATCTGGCTTGCAACCATGCAAGTTCATTTTTTTAGTTAAAATTGATTGACACAACACACACACAGAAGAATTACTCAAAAGACGGTGTATTTAATCAAAATAGCAACAAAAAAAAGCCTCTTAAAGGCAATTTTCTTTTAACGTTTGACGCTAAGTCTGGTCTGAGTGTTCCCCTCACCCTCTTCTCCCACAAACTGCTTTTAATTACTTTGCTTATTATTGTCTGTTACTGACCAAAACAAGGCAGAACTCATTACATATCCTGAGATGAGGATTCTGAATGCCTAGCTACAGGGGCCACTTGGGGGACTGGCTATTTACTTTGAACGAAACACAGACAGCAGTGGGAGAGGGAGGGATGGAACGAGAGAGGGAAAGCATTAAAGAACAGAAGAGAAAGGGCAGAAGAAGAAGGAAGAGTGGCATGGAGAGATTTTATTTTATTTTAAGGGCCTATCCCATCAGGTGGCCTGTGTACTGTTCTTTATTTGTTTACTGTCAATTTCACCGCTTCAAGAGAGGCTGAGTAAACCGCGTCAGAACGGGGGCTCGGCATAAAAGACAACCTTTTACCTCTCCTCTTCCCTCCATCCCCCCTATCCCTATAGCCAGACACTGAAACCGCGCTGAGTGCTTTTTATTTTAACGTGAATGAGTGGCCTTGGCCGCCATAAAGGACCCTCGCTTTTATAGACTTGGAACAGAGTATTTACAAGATAACCCTGGTCCAAGGACAGCGCCGGCTATTCGATACCAGTGTCACACTCTTCCCCCCTCTCCTCGAAAGCCCAAACATGCCCTTGCCCGCGACGGCACCTCTCAATGTCAGTTGTTCTACTCCCATCTACCAAAATGGGATGCTACACGTTGCAGAGAAGAGAAACTTAGCTGGGCATTACACATTACAGAGGCAACCTTTTCACACTCAGCGCCCACCAGGGACAACGTCACTAACTAATAACATTTTGCACTCTATTTATGCTTCTGAAAAACACCAAACACAGGCACACACACACATAGTTGCAATGAATTTACTTGAAAATTAAGTAATAAAATATGTAAAGGGAAAAAAAAGATGAAAGCAATGAATGCTTGAAGTTTTGGCTATAACAAAGTGAAAAGGTGAATTATTATTTACAAATCCTTAGAATTTTTGAAATGTTTTGCCACAATTCCATTCAATTAAAAATAGTTCACAATTTTCTAATTGTAAATTTTTCATTTGGAATTTGTTTTCCTCTTCAAGCAATTCTCAATTTGCGTTATAAGTAGATTTACATAGGGAAACATAAAACGTGTAACACGTCAAAAATAATTTATGTGCTATTAGGGTGTGTACATATCTGTCTCTATGTGTGTGTGATAACAGAGAATGTGTGTCTGGACACACACATATCCACACAAGTGTGTGTGTGTGTGTGTGTGTGTGTGTGTGTGTGTGGAGGGGACTTGTATCAAGTGCCACCCAGACATTAGCACTGTAAACAGCGAAGGCCTCCCTGCATGGCCAGGCTCTTTGTTCCATCTGCACAACCATTGGTTGGGATTTAAATGGTAAACACTCGGGGGCTGCTAGCTCGCCTGACATGGTTTTGTTTTTGGCCTTTTGAGGGCCAATGGAGAGCTTCTGTTTCTATGCCCGGGCCCAGTGTGTCTCAAAAGTAGCATGGCTGAAAAGAGAGGCCCCCACAAAGACTGTCCATTAGTGAAAGCACTGGATGCACACATACACACACACACACACACACACATATGATGTCTGGATAGGGTCAGGGGAGAACCCAAGACAGCCTTGCCAAGCTCGCTGGCACACACACACAAGCACCTGCGTGTGTGTGCACATGCGCACACTGATGGTTTACACAGCCAATGGCAGCCTTGTACCTTACACACAGCACTGCACACGCTCTACACCACTTCAGCACAATACACTCACACGCTTTTAAACACACACACACACGCACGCACGCACACACAGCCACCCGTCCATCCTTAGAAATACACACCTTCTTAACACCTACAATAGCAGGTACACAAAGACGAGCACACATATGATGAAGATATACACACACACACACACTTCTCTGCAGACAACCACACAACAAAAGAGGGTGAGGAGGAGACGCAGGAGGAGAAGGGTGAGGGATGCCCTACGCACCCCGTAACAAAGAGAGATAGCTCTCCCAGAGAATACACAGCCTTGGGTCTTCTTCGCAGCCCTGCCCAGACAAGGCCACAGCGGCCCTTCGCCTGAATCCCACCGCGATACATGGTCCTTACACTCTATCTGCTGGATGGATGCACATACGACCCTGAAGTCTATTATCACTGGTGCGCTTTAAATTCCACAGCAACACTCTAAGGTGTTGTTGCTTCGTTGTGTACAGAAAAATACATTCCATGTTCCTATGGTACCAATATTTGAGCAGTTGTTTTGTGGGCAGAACAGAAAATGTCAAGCAGTCTCAACAGCGACGTGGCAGCAGCTGTTTAGCACCAAGAGCGAGGAAAAGAGAGGAGAAAAAAAAGGACTTGTGAGACAAACCACGCCGAAGTGCTTGGTAATGATTTTGTACAATCTGCCACGGACTAAAGACCCAGAGATGGAAAGCGCAGCTCAACCATTTGTGGTCCACAGCCTTCAAGAAGAAACGCTTCATAGCTTGTGTAAATGAAGCGGTGCTTAGCTCGCGATCCAAGTTGTTAATAATAATTAAAAATAATATATAAACAACAGAAAGACTATTTCAAAATCTTGAAATCATCACGTGGGCCCTGGAAAGTATCTTGTGACCCATTACATTAGTGGTTCTAAATCAGTCGAACCTCAGGACCCACATTTGTCCTTGGTCATTAAGTCTCGACGCAAAAATAATTTCATTTCTGAACCATTATAATTTATTTCACAAAACAATTTGTGCAGTAATCCACAATGTCTATATGCACTGTTCAAAA
>JAOEHI010011423.1:0-27255 GCA_025447815.1 Percopsis transmontana
GCTCTTCCGATCTGACCCTTTTCACCCCCAAACACCCCCCCCCCCCCCACACACACACACACACACACACACCCACACACAACCACTCCAAAGGTTAATGTGATGCTAATGTTGCCTATATTGAGAGGGCGATCATTATTTTCAGACCTTTGATCTTTGTCGCTCCTACGGGCCATCTCAGGCTGCGAGAGCGTCTTTGTAACGCGCGTGTGCGCTTGTGTCGAGGGTGTGTGTGTGTGTGTGTGTGTGTGTGTTTGTGGTATATATGCGTAATATCTTTAGCGTACATGCCCTGGTGTGTTGGCGTGTTAGCGCGCATGCCTTTGTGTTTGTGTGCGTGAGGAGGGGGGGTAGTGGGGTAAAAAGCAATTCCGTTGTGCAGTGTGCAGGTCATACATCATAGGGGCCTGCGGGTAATGGAATCGATGAGGTATTTGTGGGACGGGCCAAGCAAAGTAGTCACCCTGAGCAATGGGGCTCACCTATAGAAAGTCTGTCTATGTGGGGGACGCCAGGATCGACAGTAACTCCCCCAGTTTACTTGGGAGCGGTGGCAAATAGTGCGAACCGCCGCACCTGGTTACTGATGGAAGAATGGGAGCTAGTAGGCAGAGGTAGAAAAACAAGAAGGCGGAGAGAGACAGTGGTCATGCAGTGAGAGGCAGATAGAGAATGCTAAACGCTTTTCGTACAAGGTGTAACAAGGCAACAAATACTCAAGAATAGGCACATCTTGTTGGGTACTCAGGGGCAGACTAAACTAACATATTAGCGCCTGTTTTAGGCGTAATTTCGTCTCAGGAGCGCAGAATCGCAATTTGCGCTTTCCCTACACATGCAGTTTATTTGCTGACTTTTGTAATATAGTATTACACTATAGTATTTTACTGTTCAATTACAATTACACTTTGGTCATTTAGCAGACACTTTCATCCAAAGCGACTTACAATGGTGCTATTACATGGAGCAGATAGGGGTTAGGCATCTTGCTCAAGGATGCTTACAGGTAGGGGCTTGAACCCACGACCTTCCGGCTGGGAGTCCAACACCTATAATGACTATCCTGTACCTCGTTCAGAACACGCCTTTCAACAGTGGCTCACTCCATCACGACGGAAAATGTGTACTTTGAGAGAATTTGCTTTGTTTTTTTACATTTATTTATAAGGAAATTGCATTTCCCTTATAGAAATTATAGGTAGGAACATGTCCCTACCGTCCCTACCCAAACCTACACCTATAGACAAAGACCAAGGAGAAGCGCTGAGAGGATTTTCGCCGCAAGAATTACTCTTTTTCAATTGAGTGAACAAGAAGTCATCAAGCGTTACAGATTAAGCAGTCACGCAATATTACAGTTACTGGAAGAGATCAGAGACTAACCTCTGACTGCATCGCATATTACAGTTAGAGGGCGGTGACATGCGCTGATTACGTGATCGGCCACAGGCTTGGTACATCCAACGTGAAATGAAAAGGCACAGCGTGCGCTTTCTGAAGCCTGGCCAAGTCGTTGTTTGCGCTGCGCTCTCTAACATACGTACAGTACATCTGCCCCTCAGTGCCACCTCCAGGACAGCGGGTCAATATCTAAACGCTCATAATAAAGGAGCTGATGAGCCCCCTTGGTTAATGTGATTACATTTCAGCTCCTCTCCCCTAGCCTGAACTCTAACCCTGCATTAGAATGGCACTCACACTACTTTGTTACTATAATTCCGCATGTCTAAGGAGAAGCACAAAGAGAAACAGTGAATGCAAGAAATGAGGAAAGAAACAAGAAAGGTATACAATGCAAGACAATTAAAAGACCAGATAATGATGTACACAGCCCCCATACAGGCGTACAAATGGATCTTTACAGTCCAGTCACGTCGAATTGAGACGGGTTTAAATTGGCAATGAAGTGGGAGGATTTGATGGACTGTCTTTCATATTCTGGGGGCGGCCACCTTAGTGCCCAGTCATTTTTGTAGAGCTGAGCCTAGATCGACTTTAGGCAGCGGAAAAGGGGATGAGGATGAAGTCCAATATGTAGTAGGAAACTCCTCTCATCGTCTGATGGGCGGGCTGGAGGAGCTATGGAGAACCTTTACACTCACACCAAAGGAGCGCTTCATCCGTTCCTTTGTGCCTGCGGCCATCTGGCACATCGGCACGTGTGGCCCTGGCGTCAGCCAACTGGGAAGCTGTGAACACTGAGAATTGTAGCTTATTCTGGACAGTACACGTACTTGTATGTATATATTGTACAAAGAAGTAGGTCTTACTACTATAATTCACTGGGTTATTGTAATTACAATAAGGTACTGTGATAACCATGGCTATAACTATTATGGTTGCAGTAAATGCTGGAGGTAAAGTATTTTCACTACCTCCTCACAAGTTAACACACCTGCTCGTGTGTGCATGCGCGCGCACATACAAACACGCAAGGCCTACACACAGATGCCCCTCAATGTTTATTCACAGTCCATGCCTCCTCCTGGCAGGTCTTTGCCTACACCTGAAAGTTTCTAATTAACTTGTCAAAGTTGGCCTGAGTTGCTCTTTGCTTCTCATTTGCCTAATGTGATGATCTCCCATTTGTGCCTTTGTGGGCATCTAATTAAATTGTCTTTGATGTGTTTATGTTGTTTTTCTGAAGGGGGAGGTAAAAAAACGGTTATTATTGGAGTTTCAGAGAGGGAGCGCAAGATAATTGCTAACTAAAAGCCAGTTAGCATCGGATGCTAATTTGGATGAACGGTGGGAATAGACGTGGGAATAGAAAACGGCTAAATCCCTGGGAAAAAAATGGGCAGGCTTGAAGATAAACAGTCAGAACTGCACAGAGGGTGGCCCAGCTGAATTCCAAATCTATATTGTCTGAGATAATTGGATCACAGTTTTACAAGAGCTGTAAACATTTAATGAAGGGTTTTTAAAATTAACGAGAAAATCCATGAGGTCTCAAATAAAAGCTTAAAGCTTTATAAATATAAGGTCACAATTCAAATAAAAGAGAGGGATTCCCCTTCAAAATCGCAGAGGCCAGACACGAAGATAAATAAAAGAATAAATAGAAAAATGGGGAATTCATGCTGTCATGAGTATGACAAAGGTGGCTGAAGATGGCAAACGCTATATCTCAGTTGGGGACAGGATCTGTGCGATGTTCTTGGTCATTTGTGGTCTTGTGTGGTCCAGTCTGTTGTTTATGTATTTGTGTGTGTTTGGACATAACATCTCAACATGCTCTCAGCCACTTATTATGAAGACCCCAATGCTGGTAGGCTTTGCTTAGTAGGGTTCCTGTAAGATGAAATAGTGGGTACACAGTACAACCGCAGGTTTTATGAGGACATGGATGTGCACACGCACACACACACACACACAAATTCCACCCATTCACCTATCTATTCACAAACTGAACACTGAACACGCAGTGCTCACAGACTCCTCATTACGATATCTCGCTTTGTTTTCCCTTTCTCCCTGCAGCCTTCACACCCTCTTTTGGTCTTTTTTTTTCCAAGACAAAAAGGGGCTTCCCATCTTGTCTCCCAGGGGCGCCTGACTGTAATGCTAATTCCACATCGACGCGCTTGCTGAGGCAAAGCAACTTTCTAGTCTGTTCTGCAGCAACTCAGCGACTTGGCAACTGTGTGGTACATTTGGGCAGATTCCTTCCCCTTTCGTTTCAGCTTCATCCTTGTTCTCCAACTCGCTACCATGAATACATTCATAAATTTAAGGATACGCCATATTTTTGTACCCCACCCCTGCTCCCAAACTTTCCGAAAGCCCACAAAAATTAAAAACAAGTGCAATATTGTCCCGGGCATGGATCCTCCTGCCCCCACTCCCCTCTCCCCCTAGTTGGCAGTGCAGCGGTGTTTGAGTGTGTTGACAAGCTTGGGGAAGGATTTCGGGTGTCATTTGCATTGACATTAGCAGATGCCACTGCACAGTCTCTGAACTACAAAGACGGCTGGGGTTCAAAGACGATCCGCCTCCATAAACACATCCTCTGTAAGGGAGAGAGGCAGAGAGTGGGGGAGTGACAGGTGCAGTTAGAGGGTATGGGATCCAGGGAGAGAGATTAAGGAGGTAAACAAAAAAAACAACGAAGTTGTAGCTCTGGAAAACAGTTGTTCAAGCCCCCCCCCCATCTTACCTCTTTCCCATTTTTCTCCTCTCGCTTTCACTCCACGTCTTGTCCCATCTCTCTGGCGCAGCGTTAAATCATTTGGATAAGCTCCGCTGCAGTTGTCTATTCCAGTGGGAAAGGTTTTGGGAAGGATGGAATTCTATTAAAATGTTACAATGAGCCTCAAGTTATCTAATCCCCAGCAAATCATTCAAGTGAACAGAGGGAATTAAAGAAAGATCTAACGCGATGTTACGGTGGTATGTATGGTGAGGCTGTTCATAATACCCTGTTTGTGTGTGTTCCTTCAGTTGTGCTCTCCTTCACATATTTATCCTTCTTTATTTCACTTTTTGTTTAAGACACCTCACTGGTGCAGAAAGGACTACAGCGTAGTACCTTGGATTTTTGTATTCTAGCAGTGACTACCGCCCCTGGGTGCTCTGACTGTGTTGTGGTTATGCAAGTCAATGATTTATAAATTTGCATAGCAAGTCTTGCTTAACTTAGCCATCTAACGCTGTAATCCTCTGATCTCCTAGTCTATTTGTTCTTTCAAACTCCCATTAACTTTGAATCTCTGAAAAACTTGGGAAAGTGTTCCTAGATAGTTTTTGCCTGCCTTGTAAAGCAAACGTAGTCTAACTTTGCCGACACGTATGAACAAATATTTTCTCACGAGCTAATGCTTGACTTTCCATTCTCTTTCTGCAGTCTGTTTGTTACTTAGTCTGTTAGTGTCTTAGTTGGTTAAATGTCTACCACTCTTGATTTGGTTATAGAGACTTTTTCTAATTACAATAAATTCCTAGTTGTTTGTTTGTTATTTGCAGATTAAATGCTTTCACTCAAGGCTCAATTCTAAGATATCTCCACATTATTTTACCTCAATTTTATGTGCTTGCCTTGGAGTTCAGAGAAATAGGCGGTGGTGACTTTTGGGGTTGGTGGACCTAATCTTGCAAGTTCAATAATGTCCTTGATTTATCAGTACTGTATTAGCCCAGTGAGATGAAACGGTCCGAAAATTACATATCATGATTATAGTGACCAAAATGATCACGGTTATCAGTATTATCACGGTATTGTCAAAATGTGCTCAGGGATTTTCCTGGCCCAGAATGAGGCGGAGGTGGGTGGACCTCGGACCCTCTACGGGGGTGCACATTTTAAAGGTAAATCCATCAATCTGGTGCACTTTGAGAGCAAAATTAAGAGGATAGATCTATGAAGAACGTTGTGCTCTTGTAAACAATTGTGTGCTCTGGTAAACAATTTGTCAGTGTCACCATCACCAATGGTGTGCAACACACTATGTCTACCATTATAAATTAGTATAAAAAAACGGGAAGAATTTCAATATAATGTTTGTAATACAGCTGTATCACCAACTGTCTGCTGAAAAGCAAATATGTTTGTTAATTATTGCTTACGTCCATAGTTTATCCTAGCAACAAGCATATTTAGGCTAATCATTGGTACTTAGACAAACTCAACCGGTAATCAAATGGAATTTGACACATTTAATGTTTAGCGGCATTATTGTAGTTGTACAGGATCAAATCCAAAACAAAGAGGTTGTGAATATTGCTGCTATAAACAGTTGTTTACTCCATTTAATCCACATTTGTTTGATAAGCTTATTGTGTCCAACACGGCAGATTGTGAGCATGTGACCTAGTTTCTGCTCTCTCATTGGCTACTGGTCCAAGTGGTGCTTCAAAAATAAACTTTTGGAGCTGGGATGAACTTTCGCTGTCCTACACAGTTCCTACACTGCTTTTCCTGCTTTTCCTATGCTGTTTCGCATAGGAAAAGCATTGAACCTCGCTGCTTCGCTCTACACACCCAACTGCCTGCTGAACGCAGTGATAGTGAGTTTTTTGAGAGCTAAAGGTGACACAAAATTTGACTGAGGTGGCTGCCACATAATTCTCTATGCAAGAAAAACCCTGGTGCTGAAAATGTTCAAAAAGTACTGATGCACACACAGAAATAATTTTACCAAGTTTTATACTGAAAACCACAAATTAGCAGCACTATGCACTTTTTGTTTGCATAAACATTAAAATAATAACATTGCCAGTACCTTTTGATATGAAAACCATATCAAAAGTGTGCATTTACTATAAACTAGTGGGTGGTGGTCATGAAGATGACTCATAAGATAAGTGTTGCCCCCTTTCGCAGCGATATTCTTTCTGCATGTTCTGTAGACAGGGTGACCGATCAAGTTTCCCTCAGCACTCCCTCAGCAAACCAAAATACAACCACGCGCTTTCTAAGAGACTAAGGGCCCTGTTTTAACGATCTAAGTGCACGGTCAAGCGCACTTGCACTATTTTAACAGGACACGCCCTATTTTAACCTTCTGAAACCGCAGGATTTCAGCAGGTTAAAATATCTTGATGTACACAATAATAATCTTTTGCATGTTTGTGTGCTGCTGTGCGTCCTTGTGTGTGTAACGGAGTGTAAGCACGTTGTGATTTCTATCTTGATAATGCGCACTTAAAATAACAGTGAAATACTGCGCCATTTGACTTGAGACCAAGTTTTAGTTGGTCAGTCGTGCAATCGCTTTCCGCTGTCTCAAGATATGCGGCAACAATTTTAAGACCAACACGCCGATAGGCGCTCAGATGGGCGCAAGTGCACGCTGGACAGGAAAATGACAACTGCATCGCTCTGAAACTAGCAAAGACCCTTGCATCTCGCTTAGTGCCGGGTGTAAGATAGGGCCCTTAGTCCTCTTAGAAGGCTGAAAAATCTCCAGAGCACTATCACTGCCTTCCGCCATGTTTTGATTAATGCAAAACAAACGCACGTTGCGTGCTGCACCTGCGTCCGGGAGACTGTTGTTGCTGTTGATGCTGGACAGTATTTCCCGTGAGTTTTTCATAGTGCCGTAATCGTACACATTTTTAATGATAATTCAAATTTGAAACAGTAATACTAACAGTCGGGAATTTTACCGTGGTTTATCATGAAACCAGTAACCGTTTCATCCCTACAGCCCAGAAATCCCATGAGTTTTAATGCGCATGATCCAAGTGTTTTGTATTCAAAGTGAATCTCCTGATAAGATGCCCAGTGGGGCTAATTTAAATTGGTCTTTGACTGATCTGAGTGGCTGGTTAGCTGCCGCTAGTTCTCATGGCCATGGAGAAACCAGTGAGCTAGCTTAGCATAAAAGCTAATTAATCATTAAAGTAGGTGGATTATCTTCTTTAGGGCCAATTTTTAAGCCTTTTCCAGAGTGTCTTACCCACCTGCCACTGGTAAACAAAATATTCTAACGATGATGGTGATTGGCGAGTGTTTTCTTTTAAACCCTTTTCCATGATTTATGTAGGCCTGCTATGCTGATACGGGTGATACTGCAGATAAACCAAATGTTGTACGCAAAGATGAATGTGGTGGTGCATTGGTATACTGAGTTACTGTTCGCCTGTCCGCGTGGGTGTGTGTGGGTGTGTGTCTGTGCACAGAGCCATGTGTTTGCTAGCTGTATGGTGCTCCTCTGCCTACCTACCTAATAATAACCCACAGTTCAAATAAAACACTATGAAGAGCTTATTGCCATTTCACTGCACTGTAAAACAGCTTCCCTAAACCTATTTATTCGTTTTTGGATTATAAAACAAGGCTGTAACAATTTCTTGCTGTTGCTTGTCATGTTGCTGTATTAACAATGGTATACTAACCCATATACCTATTTTTCAGTGAACATAATGATGATTTCAAATGAAAGAGTGCAGCATTGTCAATGGTGAATGCCTAGTTACCAGCGCCTGCTCGCTATGGCTGGCTACACCCTTATTAAACAGTTTTGAAGGTGGAGGTTTCATTCACATGCGAAGCATTTTCTTTCTGATTTTTTTTGGTGCCATGTGGGCCATCAGGAATTACATAATGTTATCAAAAGGTCCCAAGCAGTTGAAGGTTTCCTCCACTTCACCACAAGAACCCTCTTTCCTCTGGTTATTGTCTATTTAACAACAACAATAACGAATGCGATAAGCGGTGCACAGAGCACCAGTACATAATAATATGAAACACGTTCGCCTCCATCTGCATTTGAGCGCCTGCTCATGTTTGTCCACAAAGGCATCCACAGCCACAGCAGCTGCAGGATAAAAGGGAGAGTGGCATTAACAAAGCTGATTTAAAAGGATTAGAGGGTGCCACAATACAGAGAACAAACACGACACCCCACAGTTTTACCCCACATACACACAAACACACACAACCGACACACGTCACACACAAACACACACGCGCGCTCGGTTTCTCCTTTCCCGTAATCCCTTTCAAGTACATCGGCAAATTGTGTTCCCCTATATTCGTCTAAGTTCAATCGATGAAGCCCTGTGCAACTGACAGCTACTGGGAGAGCACACGGAGAGAGAGAGAGAGAGAGAGAGAGAGAGAGAGAGAGAGAGAGAGAGATTAACAGCCACGGACAATCCACCAGTCAGAGAGACCGGGATAACGCTAAGCCAAATTCACATTATCACGGGTGAAAACAAGTGCTCTGCTGTTGCGTGCGTGATTGAGATATGAGGGGTAGCCTGCATCTTCCTGGGGGACACACGTGCACACACACACACACACAGGGGGCCTTTCATCTGTATATAGGGAAAACAGAGACAGCCTTCTGTGTCTCCTTTCTCCTAACAGCACAAAACCAGTGATGGAAGGCAGGGCGACGAGTGAGCGAAATCAGCGTCTCGGTGGTGAGAGAGGCAGGTAATGGGAGAGAAAAGAACAAAGATGTGTGTAACAGACAGAGAAGATCCCGCCTAATGTGCGCCATCCATCAGCGGATTATTAAACGGCGATAGCTGCTCGACTGAAGGATCTCCAGGTTGATTGCCCACTTAGAAAACAAAGGCGCACGCAGTGCCATCAAACCTAATGGCTCTAAGAGCCACTCACTCATTCACTGTGCCCTGTGTACAAATGAGACACCGCGCTATAGAATTGTGAAATGGTGAGACAGATTTATGAGAGACAAAAGACGGAGAGAAAATCGAGTCAAAGGATCTACGTAATTATGTATTCATATACAGCGTGCACGCTTCTTCTGTTATCTTCTGCTAGCTTACCATGTCCCTCGCATATCAGGTTGCCATTTTAGAAAAACTGAAACTGAAAGGCGTTAATATTAATTATAGTTAAATGTATTGGTTATAGTGAATGAATTATATGTATTTACTGTACAATGGCCCCATCATAAACAATAATGCAATGACACTAATAATTGCTACAACAGACGAGAGGGGAATCACTCAGTGCATGTCGTGCCCTAAGAATGCAGACCCCCCCCCCCCGAATTCAATTACAATAAAAAACAACTTAGTTTTACCATTCCTGATCTTATAATCAAACAATGGAGCATTCCCAGTCGCTTTTTTTGCTCCTGTACAGTTTTCCGCTTAGCTTACTTTGATGTTTGTCTTAGAACAATCTTTATTCGGCCCTTGTCTTGCTTTTATCTACTTATCTTTCTCATGTTGGGTGGATAGTTATTCCGCACCCATGTCTGGTTCAGGCATTGCTTAAAACTGCTTGAAAATGTTCTGCACGTGTGCTTGTAGGTGTCAGTATGTAGTCCAAGAAACACTGTTTTATGGGGAAATTGCTTTTATTGGACTTAAATATCAGTTTAATTCAGGCTCATACTGGTTTAGTGTAGTGAGGGGTACTACAATATTGAAGGCGATGTTGGGGTATTCAAACGGCACCCAATAGGGATAGTCAATGAAGGCACCGTTTTTCTGTGCCATTTTCTGAACAAAGAAACTAAGAAGCTATATTTTTTAGGCTAGGTTGTCAAACACAATCTAACTGCTTCACAACATTGACAAAATATCTAGATTTCACATAATACTTTCCATTTCTTTCATCACTGTATGTTGTACTCCTATAAAGCTACAGTATAAAAGCTTTTTGAATTATTTAGCTTTAACTGTGGCGGGAGCACCTCGAAAGCATGCAATTTACCCGTCAGATGATAGCTTGAATTCTCAGGTATATAGGTTTCTTGACATGGAGCTGTAATCATCTATCATGTATGTATTCAGTACTAACTAAACCAATTGGTGAAGCAAAGATGGAGGGATCTATAATCTGGAATACGTTTTGTGGCCTAGTGGCTGGGTGTGCTAGTCTGGCTCCGCCTACCTGTTATCAGCTTCTCGCTGAGATACAGCTGTATCAGCTGAGATACAGCCTGGAAACAAGCAAAGTATTAACGATTGCACCGCCACTTTTAATGGCAGCCAATCAGCGATTAGTGGGGGTGGTTAGGTGCGATGACGTTAAAGTCAAGCGTTCCTTTCCAAATGTAGTTCTAACAATGACGGTGGTGGACGAGTTAGATAAAGCGCTACGAGCAGTTGTTGCAACGCTAGGGAATATCGAAGAATTGAAGCCAGAGCAAGAACAATGTCTAAAACTGTTAATTGAGGGCATACGGTATACATACAACATACGTCATAGCTCTGTCAATGATGATTGGTTAAAGGCTGCTCCAATGATTTTAAAATTAGGCCAAAGTGTACGCCTGTTAGAATGCAACGACTGCAAGCAATCCCCAATCAAGCGTGGCCAGACCCTATTCACGAAGTGAATAAGGTCTGGTTATACCAGGCTATGGGTGTGCAGGAGCAGTAGAAGAACAGATGTAACGTAATTACTGGCTGCTTCCATCTTTCCTTTACCCAGTAGCCATAGTGTTCACACTCGCACGCGCACGCACACACGCACACATGCAAACACACAAACAGCAGCCTCATCTCCATCTGAGAACCCTCAGTCTTCTCATCCGCTAAATACTTGCTGCTACAACCGCAGGGGAATCCTGGGTAAATCTTCTCATCGCTATGGCTACAGGGACCGGTGGCGACGGCGACAGCGTTAATTATTTTAGTATCGCCCGGTGGGATGGTTCTGGAAGGGCACCAGTAATTAACGACTGTCTGCTCTCGCTTGTCACATCCTGCGCCCATGGTTTCGGCGTGTGAGTGTGTGTGTCTATTTGTGTGTGGAAGCTGGAGGCCATATTCTTAAGGACATGTTTAATTCCCATTCTACTGCCAGCATGCCTCTAAGCACAAATCTTGAGTGCTCTCTCAACAATGCCGAGCTGGGACCTACCATATATCCATTCATCTATTCATATTTATTCTGTGCCTTCACATAGAATGACTGCAGTGCAAATATTTGGCAGTTACTGTAGCTGCAACAGATCTTATACGGATCAGTTGTATAAAAAAGTCCTTCTCAAATTCTATCTTGCCTAGAGGATTTTTTATTTTGTGAAAAACAAGTCACAAGATAGTCACAAGATAGTCTAGTGGTCTGGGTGTTCGACTCTCAGCCATAAGGTCATTAGTTTGAGTTTTATAGGTCCTCCTGAAGCATTTTTGAGCAAGATACCTAACCCCTACTTCCCCTTAATGCTTTCAGTTGTTCCCACTGTAAATTGTTTTGGATAAAACCATCTGATAAGTGACCAGATTGTAATAAACTACAATGTAATATAATTCCGATTTAATCAAGTAAATTACAGGGATCTATGCTAAGTGTAATTGGGTATTTCTATTATATATACATTTAGTAACTTAATATGTGTGATCTGATGTGGATCAAATAATCAGGTATTTAACATATAAGAAAGCACATCTGATATTAAGTAATTACAAAAATCATGCTGTGTGTTACTAGCTGTAATACAATCATTTAAAAAAAAGGAAACCTAAAAACATAATTTATCAAGCTTTGCTGCTAGAATTCCGGCTTAATCAATTGCAATGTGTGTGGGAAAGTTCGTGTATTAATCATTGCTCCCAACACTACCTGCCTTTATGTGTTAGCTAGTTAGCTGTGTGCCATCTGAGAATGTTTTGTCAGCCTGTAAAACTTAATGCTCTCTGTGTATCTCGTCTGGGTTTGCCTCTGGTGTTCTGGGCCGTGTTCGCTCCAAGCAAACCCCCCATCAACCCTCAACATCTGTTGGACTGTAAGAACTCCTGCAGGCCAGGCTGTTCACCAAGAAATAGCTCCTAAATTGGCCCGCATCCTTTCATAGTTTAATGGGGAAGTGGTCTGGCGGGTGGGGGTTTCGTTCTCCGCCTTACGTCTTGGAAATTGGTCTACAATCTATAGGGTTTTAATAGATTTATGTAGTTAATTATAACATAATATAAAATTGATTATAACACAGATAGACCTATATGGTTTAAAAAGGGATAAACATCATAGATCACACATTTCCTTAAACCAGATTGCCATGTTCTTGTTAATAACGGTGCTTAATAACAAAGTGTCAATTGTCAAGATCACAAAATCCACAAATTATAGCATTTTTCATTGTTCGTACTAGATTGATATTTTTGCTATAAAGCAAAACAGACCAGAATAAAACCTTGCAAGTGCTGAAACAAACCCCTTGACTCCAACCCTCATGATCCACTCAGAGAGTGAGAGAGAGAGAGAGAGAGAGAGAGAGAGAGAGAGAGAGAGAGAGAGAGAGAGAGAGGGTATTAGTGTGTCTTTAAATGCATTACTACCCATTTCACTGTGATCACACTGCACTTTCAGATGTGACACCATATAATATGACGACATCACTGTGGCAGTGTCTTTACCATGCCGTGGTACGTGTGCAGTAAATGTGATGAGATCATCACTCAAACAATGAACATGTTTTATTCAAAGATGATGTCATATTCCGGAGAAGACTTACTCCCCCTCTTAAATAAAGGTCACATGAAGGAAAATCTTGCCAAGAGGAGGGACTTAAAATTTAAGAGCAGCCTGGGAAAAATAGCCGGATGTTAGGTCTAGAGAAATGATGTTCTCCGAACTCATGTTGAATGACTGCGATTTCCAATTAATCTTAATCTTACATGTATTTTTTTATTTAATTGATTTGTTAAAGTGAATACAAATGCATTATTAAAATGCAGAGTGGCAAAATTAAAAATACATTTTTAATGCAAACTTACAAAACCTAACTTTCAAGTTTAACAACTAAGCGTCAACTCAAGTACAGATTCATTTTCCTTGGCACTAAAAATCACTCCATATTTGTGCCTTGAGTGATTTTCAAAATTTTGAGCATCAGCAACCTCTTCTTCTTGCACAAATCCACCCACGTTAGACACACACACACACACACACACACACACACACACACACATACACACACACACACACACACACAAACTCACTAACCTCGGTTCTGAAGAGAAAGGAGCTCTCAAACTGCCTGCCGCCTCCTCACCTCCTGTCTTGCTGCTCCTGCACTCTCCCTCTCTCCTCCTTCTTCTCCTCCCCCCTTCTCTCAATGGCAGGCTCTTCTTCCAGGCAGCTGATGGAGAGACTCGGGTTCTATAGCTCACAAGAACAAGTGGTGTTGAAAGCTCCTTGTTGTCTTCTATATGTGTGTGTGTGTGTGTGTGTGTCTGTGTACGTGCGTACGTGCGTGTGTGTTTGTTTGTGCACGTGAGGGAAGGGGAGTGCAACATTTGAATTAGGGCTGAAGGTACAGGACGAGGGAGAAAGGGATTGAGAGAGAGACATATATGAGTTACAGTAGAGAGAGAGAGAGAGAGAGATGAGCAGAAGATAGGAGAGAAGAGTCTTAAGCAATAAAATATTGATTGACAGCTTCACAGCAATATGTGTGTGTGTGTGTGTGTGTGTGTGTGTGTGTGTGTGTTCCACTGTGTATGGTCGTGCAACGCGTCCACAAATGGGGCATAGGTACACGGCCTGCCCATCCAGGCAGGGCCCTAATTGCCGTAGAGCAATCTGTGTCATGCTCTCCATCCCAGCGTGTAAACGGACACTCTTCTGCCCGACCGCAGCTCTGTTACCAGCACAGAGGTGGACAGAGGCTGTGGCGCTCTTTACATGAGATAAGGTAAGACTAAAAAAATAACGCTTTATTGATTCCCCAGGTGGTACAGCAGCAGAAATTGAAATGTCAGCTTGAGAGAGGCACAATTACAATTAGGTCATTTAGCAGACACTTTTATCCAAAGCGACTTACAATTACATGGCATTACATGGAGCAGGTAGGGGTTAGGCATCTTGCTCAAGGATGCTTACAGGTTGGCCAACTCTGGCCTTCCGGCTGGGAGTCCAGCACCTGGACCACTAGACTATCCTGCCCCCTGGTACGAAAGGATCAAGAAATATAAATAATACGACAGCCCTGGAACTGACTCTGTTGTCCCATTGGCCCAATATGGGTGAGCACAAAAGCTAGTGTACTACAATGCAGGTAGCTCTGAGCCACTATTCTAAAAGAACGTGTTTACTTACGATGAGGGATGTTTCACCTATTCAGCTATTGACAAATCTACCTACTGTAAGTGGCTTTGTATAAACGCGTCTCTTAAATTCTGTAAAGGTTGGCTCAAAAGAGCACCTGAAATGCTTCATCTTGCCCCCCAGTGGGGGGCGGGCGGTGAGTCGGTGGCTGAAAGGTCTCTCCATCTGCTACAGCTCACAGCATGGTAGGGGATGGGAGGGGTTTTTCATGACGTTATTGATTGTGTCCTCCACACTGACCAGTTCTGCTCCAACAACAGAGCTGGCCTTCCTCACCAGCTTATTGACTTTGGCATGGTTGGTTGAGTTTGCACACCTAAGCAAAAAAGAGTGCCCTGGCAACCATGGACTTTTAGAACTGGAAGTAGCCTACAGCATACAATGAAGCAGCCTCCTCAGGAAGAAAAGCCTACGCTGTCCTTGCTTATGGAGGGCCTTTGTGCTGTGGGGCAAGTCCAGTTTCTTCTTTATCTGCACTCCTGTAAGGGTCCGTCAGCTCTTCCTCCTCCCCTAGGATTGGGGGTCCTGCAAGGGTCCTGCAAGGGTCCTGCACCGTCTGAAATCCGCCACCAGCTCCTTGTTCTTGTTGCTTTAGATACAACTGTAAATCCCAAGTCCCTGCTTCTGGAGAGGTTCCAGAGCTGAAGTCAAAGTCAGAGGTGTGGAGGGTGAGGAGAATAGTGACAGTCCGGTGTTTCCCATCACCACATATGACAGGCTGAGGTGTGGATAGAGGTGGTGGTGGTGGTAAATGGAGGCCCCCGACTGCCCCATTGGGATCATGTGTGTGGGGTGCTGAAAAACCGGTTTAGCTCATTAGCACTTTCCAGGCTCCCCTAGATGGTTGGACTTGATTGTTTGTAGTCTGCTAGCCTTTTCGTCCCATTCAACACCTCCTTGGCAGTACTGAGTAGGCTTATAAGCCTCTACTATTTGCTTGGTTACTCTTATTTTACAGCCTCCTGTACTCCTTAATGTAATAGTGTAGCCTAAAATGTATAACTTCATTATATTTAGATAAAAGTTTGTATCTTCCAATTCATCGACATCAAACCCCTGATGTTCCGGAAAACTATAGGAATACAGACTTCCAACACGCAAATGACTACACTGTATGTACTGTATGTAAGCAGAAATTGGATGAATTCGCATATTGTACAGAACATTGTGGCAGGGCAAGGCGCAGAACCCTTCATTTGATTCAGATTCAGTGATTCAGCTGTTTGATAAGTCTACACCATCCATACTCTCTCATCCCTCACCACTCGATCCTACACCTGGCAGCTCTGTAGCCTCAAAGCTGTCTATCGCACCGTCACACTGAGGTCCACTGCAGTACCATCAGGATTTTCCACATATTGATTCTCCCATGAGGCGCGTGGGGGCCCTCCTTCGTAAGCCACGGCTAACAAAATAGCAAATGGCATTGTGATATGACCGTTTGCTTCAGCAATGCCACAAGGTGAGTTTTCCACTGTACACTGAATTCGTTTAAGCGTGGAGCGTTGCCTATAGCAACAGCCTTTCAGTGTCACACACTACTGTCGGTAGTGAATTGGAATAGGAGCAGCACCTCTCTAACCTGGTGCTGTTTACAGTTTGGTTTATTTAGGAGAGTGTATTGGTTACTGTAGGTATCTTGCTCAAGGAAATCTGTTGGAGATTGAACCCAGGACCTTTCTGTTGGGAGACGACCTTGGAACACTAGGCTATCCTGCCTGAATGTCTACATTTAAAAACAGGAAGGCATAATGTGCCCTGACTTGCACGGCAATGGAAACTGGCAGAATTAACGCACTCCATTGACAAACTAGACCACTCAGAGATTGCCTTTATTCAGTTCTCAAGATGTTAGATGAGGACTGAACATGAATGAAGATGATCTGACCAGTAGTTTTTGAGGAAAAACAATAAAAACTCTCCCCCTAAAAACGCCCGACTATTAGACTAGATGAGTTGAGATCATTTATGTCTGCACTTTTTTCGGATTAAAACTGCAGGTGAAATTGACATTGATCGTTTCTTGTACAGCAATGAACAGGCTGACACACGAGTAGTCATGCCTTTCTCACCTTCGACTTGTTTGTGCTGATGGATTTAGACCCGTGGCACCATCACACTTTTCCGCTTCTCCAACTCCTATTGGTTGAGTGTGCATGGCGTTTCCTTATCGCTCCCTTCGCACCTGTTTATCTGCCTGTCCTATAGCAGCTGTTTCTCATTTGAATAAATGCCACAGGTACTTTGGATGAAATGTTTTTCATATCGGCTTGACTACCTGCCACAGGTGTTTTTGATTTCTGCTTCTTTTTTTCCCTATCTGGAAAGCTCTGAGGGAGAATCAGTCAGCACAGATGACAGTGGTTAGATTTTAGAGTTGATTTAACTTCCTATTAAAGGGTGGATAATGTGTCAGCAGTTAGATTCAAACTAATACAATAACTAGTACAACACGGTGTATATAAGCAACACCCTCAAAATTGATACAAATTTAGATATTCCCCAGACATTATTTTTACCACCTCTAAATTCCAAATTACATGTTCAACGGTATTCATTTATATGCTCAAAATGCAGCAAGTCACAGATTCCTATTATTATCTCATCAATGATTCCTCCAAGCTGCGGAGGCAACATACAGTATTTTGCCATGCAATTACAGCCAATTGAATTCGGTCTCAGCCATATATGAGCAGGCAGCGTTGGCTTTCATCAGCCTAGCTGGGCTGGCACCTGGAACATCCAGTCAAGGACGTGTCTACTCACTGTCTCTTTTGATTTGGCACCCGTAAGGTAGCTCCCGCTGTGCGCGTGTGTGTGTGTGTGTGTGTGTGTGTGTGTATGTGTTTGCATGCACGTGCCCGCCTGCTGTGATCAACCCCAGGCCATAAAATCTGTGAGTAGGGAGGGATGGCTGGTGGCTGCAAGAGAGAAGGGAATAAGAGGAGATGAAACGAACTCGGAAAGCTTTTTAATTCTTCTCAAACCAAGGCGGGATTTTTTTTTTCATCTGCTGTTGTCCCCGGTGATTTGGCCTGTGTGTGTGTGTGTGTGTGTGTGTGTGTGTGTGTTTCTGCGACATGTGTCCTGTGTGTGTGTGCGTGCCTGTGATAACCTACTGTGCTGTGTGTAGGCTAGACTAGTATTTTGGCATCAATACGTTGGGTCTGTCTGATAAGCTGGCCTGAGGGAAGCAACAACAGCAAAATAACAAGGGTCCCCGATGCCTCTGTACCCAGCAGAGAGAGACCGAGAGAAGGAGAATCCAGATCCTTGGCTGTTATAGAACTGAAAAAGTGCGAACGAGGAGAATGATAAAAGGATGAAGGGATAATTAGATAGATATATAGATACATACTGTAGATAGATATATAGATAGATCTATAGATAGCTATATAGACAGAATAAGACAATACTGTAGATAGATATATAGATATATAGATAGATCTATAGGTAGCTATATAGACAGAATAAGACAATACTGTAGATAGATATATTGATAGATCTATAGATAGCTATATAGACAGAATAAGACAATACTGTAGATAGATATATAGATCTATAGATAGATCTATAGATAGACGGAATAAGACAAAAATATAGATACATGCCTGGGGGTCAGTCTTGATCCTGGCCTGCAGCTTTTGGGGTCTGGTTAGACCCCCTGCTGACATTAGAACAGAGGGGTTGGGGGGGCTGTTGATCCCCCCGCCCCCTTTTTATTATTTTTTGCACCCTCCCTCTTTTCAGCTTATCTCCTCTTGCACTGCTCTCTGCCTCTCACTCCCATTAGCGCACACACTCACACACCGACCTCAGACCTCTGTGGTCTCTCTCTGATTCTCTTCCCTTCCCTCTCCTCTTCTCCATTGGTTGTCTGGCAGACCTGTAGAGAGGGATAGAGGGAGAGAGAGAGAGAGAGAGAGAGAGAGAGAGAATTCTACTGAATAATTTATCCCACTCCCCTACCCGGATTCTCTGGTTAAACCAGCCAGAAAGAGGACAACGCAGTGTGTGTGTGTGTGTGTGTGTGTGTGTGTGTGTGTGTGTGTGTGTGTGTGCGTGTGCGTGTGTGCGCGTGTGTGTGTGTGTGTGTTGGAAACCGCTGCCAAGCATGGGCACCACAGGGGCAGCAGAGAAGGTCAGACATGCAGGGGATTTAAAGGGGATTTCTTTCTCCTCCCCTTTATAAGGACTTAGGGGGGACACGCTGGAAATGGGTCGAGGAAATGGGTGAAGGTGTGGAGATGGACATACAATCATTGTGCGACCCCCCCCCACCACCACCACCACCACCACCACACACACACACACACACACACACACGCACGCTCAAGGTCGAAGTTAGGAGGCCCGACCGCATGTGTCACTGGAGTCCTCCTTGTCCAGCTCTCTGCAGGACGGAGCTGCTGGCATCACAGCGCCATGGCAACGCAACTTCCTCCCCCCTGTTCTGAGATTAGATGTTGTTGATCGAGCTTCTAAATATAACTGTCCAGCATTAACCACAACTTTAAAACCTCTCAGCCTTCCCTTTCTAAGCTGTGTATAATAAACGGATATGTGCTCGACACATTTAAAACGCCATTTTTACTCTTTTTCTGTAAGTTACGTTTCTGTGAGTAACTGATAATGAATACATTTAGAAAATACAATAAATACATAAAACACAAGTAATAATAAGCTGTGCATTGCTAATGTACGCTTTTCCCATTAGGTTGCCATTACATGTTATGTAATTTGCGTGGACCTCTTTTCTTTGTGGCCCTCCCATGAGTGTGTGCATGCATCGACCCATGCACCTCAATGTAATTGCATGTGTATGTGTGTATATATAAGCATAGTTATCTCTTGCTCACTAATTCGTGTTCCCTTGTGTCGGTGTGTATTGTGTCACTGTGACAAATGGAAGCAGTCAGCGCGGGGTCAGGTAAAGGGGGGTCGCAAGCTTTGTGTGGCTCATAATGGCCAACAATAATAGCCGTGAGGTTTGTAAAGGCTTGTAATTTCATAACGGGGTCCCCAGTTCATTTCACAATCCACTTTAATGTTACTCGTGTAATTGTCGTCCCTTCTGTGGCACTGATGAATGGATTGTGCAGAATTTCGCAGGCAGCCTGCGTACATGCAAGATTTAGAGCATTTTATTCAACCAGGAAAGTGAAAAGTAGAAAACAGATACGGCAAACTGGGGGCAAACTGGGACCTTGTGTGTCTGCAAATAATGTGTTAGATTATGTCTCCTGCCTATATTGAAATATACATATTCCTGCAACCTGAAGACTGAAATAGAAACGTTTTGACAGGGTGTCTAAATTGTCTCATTAAAAACAATCAACGTATCTGTTTTCCTTTTGATGTGCATTGTGGTTAATCTGAGTTTGATAAATACAGTATGAATGCATAGGTTTAGTGTTCAGATGTATTTATGTATACTGTATGTATATGTACATTTACATTTACATTTACAGCATTTAGCAGACGCTTTTATCCAAAGCGACTTACAATTAGTACATATGTACAGTATGTATGTGTAAAACATACAAAAACCTAGTGTGATAGTACTGTTTTCAATAGTATACTGACACATCGTGCTAACCAACCAGGTGGTCATAACATTACCACCAAAAATGGATTGCCGGGACAAGGGGTTTAGTGTCAATTTAAAAGGTGCACTATTGCAAGTAACTTACACACCAGTCTGTGTTGTGTGTATAATCTGTTTTTAGTGTACCAGAAACTACAGGGTCGGCCACATAAAACTGTATATATTCAACACTACAATCCTGTGTGCCCATAAAGACGAAAATGTGCGTACACAGTCTTTTCGCCAGCTTGATAAATCTCTCTGGCTCCTAAAGGCCCATGTACTGTTAAGCAATAAGAGCATGGAGCACACAACAGGATTCTTGTTGATGTCATGGAAACTTTCAAAACATTGTTTATGCTGTTTCTTATGCAGATACATAGTTTTTGCAACTGCCCCCCCAACAGTTCTACTCAACAAGACAGATGTTAGTGCCAGCTGGATACAGGGTCTATTGCACAAAAATTACATTATTTAAATGAGTGACATACGACAGGCCATGTCTATTAGATATACAGTATACCTGTATACCTATATACTGAGTGATGACATTACATGGGTGTTATGGTATTATGGCATCTTCAGATCTCCTTTAGAGCAGACTGCATGTGGCTGGGATGATTCCACAATTCCTCCTGGGAGAAAAAGCTCTCCAAAATGAACTACTGAAAGACGAGAAAAGCGGCAAATGGATCGCTTAGTGGGAGATTGCTATATTTTCTGCTGTCTTCCTTATAGCTCAGCTGCAGTAACAACCAGGAGGGTATAATTCTACTTTGGCTTTCAGTTTAGCGCGCCCCCTCCTCCACCACACAAACGCGCGCGCACACACACACACACACACACACACACTCACACACTCACACACTCACACACTCACACACTCATCTATCTCCCCCCAGCCTGTGTGATTAGTATGAGTGTGTTGTCGGAGACATCCAGACTGGCAGGGTGGTGAGTGGTCTGGCGGAGGAGACAGAGAGAGAGGCGGTGGGGGGGGGGATGAAGGGAGGACGGGGATGGATGGTGTGGTGGAGGGGTGGAGAGGGGACGGGGTGCGCGTAGGAGCAGATGAAGGGGTGAAGGGGTGCGAGCAGCAGGCAGGGCGTCGGGAGTGACGGAGGGTGTGCACACACAGGTACACAGCCAGATCCACACACACACACACATAATTTCACTCTCTAGCATGCAGAGTTGGTAACGCACACACACTCACACACACACACACACACACACACACACACACACAAACAACAATCGGAAGCAATGTGGTCCATTAATTTGCTCCACAGTATTACAACTCTCTCTCTCTCCATATCTTTCATTCCATGCCCCTCCTCTCTGCCGCTTACCTACTCTCTCTCTCTCTCTCCTGTACATCTCGCTCGCTCTCGTCTCTCTGTGTTGCTCTGGTTCGTCTGCCTGGAAACAGCTGTGTCTGGGCTGTGTGCCAGGCCTGTATTGATCCATCCCGGGCCCTGTGTCCATTTGTGGCCCTGCCTGGCTGCCTGCCCCCTCAAGGAGGGCAGACTCTTTGTCTGTCTGAAGGCTGTGTGTGCTTGTGTGTGTGTGTGTGTGTGTGTGTGTGTGTGTGTGTGTGTGTGTGTGTGTGTGTACGTATTCATGTTTGTGTGCTGGGCCAGGTCATATATACACCTAAGAGCCACCTGTAGGAAGTTGAGTCTTTCATCCAGAGCCTCGGTCGTTGTGGGCTCAACACAGTATCAACATTGATACTAGCATTTTAGCAACTTGCTAACAGTGAATAAGCATTCTTTTTGTATGAAGAAATTATCTTACTTGTCCATTTGTCAGTCACCAGATCATTTCCAAATTGTTGGTATTGAATAATTTATTGGTAATTTAAAATAATATTTATAATAAATAAATAATAAAAATAATAATACTTTTTCATTTGCATATTTATAGATTCTGGCATTCTTTATAATTGTACATTTACATTTACATGTACAGCATTTAGCAGCATTAATTGTATCTGTGGAGAAAAACCTTGAGCAAGATGCCAAACCCCTACCTGGTCCTGTAATATAGTAATTGTAAGTCGCTTTGGATAAAAGCGTTATTACCTAATTGAAATTGTCTAGAAGGAATCTTTAAATGTTTTCTGTGATAATAAGAGGCCAGGATAGTCTAGTGGTCTAGGTGGGTCAATTCCCAGCCAGAAGGTCATGGTTTTGAGCCCCCAATTTGAACCTACCTGTAAGCATCCTTGATCAAGATGCCTAACCCCAATCTGATTATTGTAATACTTGTAACTTGCAATTGTACTCATTGTAAGTTGCTTTGGATAAAAGTATACAGTATAATAAGGTACTAAAAAATAGTATGGAATAATGATTACAATATACAATGTACAATATATTAATTATATATCACATGTCATGTAATGTTGTCCTATGTCGTTTTGTAGAAAAAGTCTGCTGGTAATAAAGAGTTATCCCAGACATGCATGCATCTCTACCCCCCCGATTGAAAACAGTGTGGCTCGGTCTCCACAGCATTCAGCAGTGGTGCTGTTCCTGGTTCCTGGTCTCCCACGGTGATGTGAAGCTGGTGGTGGTGTCTCAAATAGCATGTTGCTTCTTACGTTCCTTCTTATCCCACTTCTTATCCCACAGACGTTCAATTGGATTAACAATGCATGACGGGACAGGCCATTGGATTACATTAAAGTCATTATCATGTTCATACAACCGAATGGGACATTATCAGGAGCCTGCTGCAAACATTTATGAATACATTTGCAGCCAGATCCACTGCTCTCCTGTGTGGATGCACCTGATTGGTAGCGATATTCCGAGATCCTGTGATATTCCGAGATATTTGCATTTTTATCAGGTGGCCACACTGGTCACCTAGATAATGGTTGGAATGGAACACACACACACGCACGCATTTAGGTTCATCCATAGTCCTAATCTTAGTCTGCCCATCAAAGTGAAACAGCAGGGGCATGGAAGCATTCGCTAGTGTTACTCCGGTACTTCATGGCACTGTGTCGGTTCCATAGCCAATAGTATATTTATTTGTTTCTAAAGGAATCATAACTCAGTAAGAAAATGAGGGCCAAATGACAAGAGCTGTTATTGTTGTTTATTTATAATGCTAGGGCTGTGTACTATATACTACTATTTAGTACACTACTTCCTATTTATGTATTTTAGCTTTACTGAAATACCAACTTCTTTTCCTCTTAGACTGACAGTGTGCTGTCCAATTAGTGATGGAGAATTGTCAAATAGAAGTTTTCAGTCAGTTTTTGTGTTTTATTTACTGACTTACTGTGTGTTGTTTTGTTTGTCAGATTTCCTGATTTGTTGTTGTTTTGTTTGATTTCTGGCTGTATTTTGCATTTTCTCGTGTTTCCTTGTGCATTTGTTTTGCACTTAGTGACAGGAGCCAAAAGACTTGGTGTCAGGCTATGATTTTGGCTGTTGTCAAATATCCGTTTGGGGTTCTTCAAAACGTGTTCAGTTTGAACACTATGTTTAGGCATCACTGTCAAAATGAGGCCATTAAAGCAGCCCCATGCGACTTATCTGCCTGAGCCAGTGGGGTGTGTTTCAGGTACAGATACCTTCAAATTGTCCGAAACTGTTGTGTGACCTGCCTTTCAGGAAGCTATACAAAATATTTGGTCGAGTGTATTGCTGCAAAATGTTTTTTAAGGGAACATAATTTGTTTAATATAGACCCGTGAGCGTATAATTATTTGTGCGTTCAATTTCAACAGATTTTCCAGATCTATTATCATAAATTGTTTAAATATTAGGCACATTTTAGAAGCAATTAATTATAGATCAGACCTATAATGTGAAGATAAATATATGTGCAGTGGTCTATGCCAGCATTAGGCTACAATGTTTAATAACAAGATAACTAATTCCGCCTGCCTATCTTCACTTCATTAATCATTAGGATTATTTCACAGACTTCAGTGGTGTGGTACAAATGGTATGCAGCCATTTACATTATATAGTCAGGGCTATGTGACTCACAGCTCGACGGAAATTACTTGGCCGACCCACTCCAATTTATGCAAACTTGTATGTATAATGCACACCATATGTACTGTACACAGGTTTTTATGAGCTATTGTGATATGAAAGTGACATCAAAAGGCAATATGTGCAAAATTGTATTTTGAAGTTAATTTTTTCACCAGCTAGTACATTTAAAAAAAATATTTGTAACAATTGTTACAATATTATATGTCTGATGTTTGTACAAGCCTGTTACGGTTTTGCATGACTAACCCATTCATTGGGAAATAAGGATAATGCTTTATTGATTGTACTATGAGATATGCAACATATGATCAATCAAGCATAATAGCTTTATGCAAAGATACAATACCTGCATGGGGAGTGAAGACAACAAGGCCTTAAGAACAAGTCATCAAATGTATAGTATTTACATTTATTAGTCATCCCAGACAGCCTCCAAATAATCTAGTTATTCACTGACTCAAGACAGATGTCATTCATCTTAACTAGATTTCACTTTCACTGTTTTTTTTCACGTTTTATACTTTTTTATTTCCCTGCTTTCTTTTGTTCTCAAGACTAAATGAATAATATGAGCAAATAATATGCAAAGCAGGCTAAAAATGACTTGTTTATGGGTGGGGGTGGGCTTAAAGCACATTTATACCTTTAACTATATTATGCATTTGGCCCTGGATCTTTATAAAAGGCTTTGATGAACTGGGTTCAGGCTGTGGTAAAATGGGACCGTGTAAATACTTTATAAATACAAAGCTGCATAGCAGGAGCATTGTATATCTGAATATATATATGCTGTTTCTCTAATTCAAATCGATAAAACTTGTGCAAAATCTAATCAAAATCTAGTAAATCTGTCGCTTTTTTACATTTCCCCGCTTTATGGAACTTAGATCAATCTTGATATCTAATTTGTTGAACCCTCTGCAAAGGTAAGGCCTTCCACAACACGTATATGCCTCAAGAAATGTGGGCACTGAAGCAGCCTCCCCACTTTGCATTGTATACAACAGTAACATCAATGCCAGTGGCGAGTGGCCAGCAACAGGCACGCCTACCTAAGTGGCCACAATGTATTTTCTTGACCTAATTTCCCCTCTGTATCGACTAACTTACCCATTTATCTGTCTGGATGCACTATCAGCGTCTTTGGCCCCTGAGTGTGTGTGTGTGTGTGTTTTAACAGAGATTCAGAACTGCTACAGAAGCTCGCTCCGTTTTGACGAGCCTCCATTCTCTGTCACTCTTATCCCAGGTAATGGAGGCAAATTGCCACACAAGCATGCCCATTATTGTTAATGTCTAATAATGGCCACACTAGTATCGATGGCTGTCAGTGCTTGCTGGATTAAAAAAAGGAAGTGAGGGGAAGCTCAAATGAAATAGAGATACAAGTGCAAATCCCTATTACACACAAATACTCCATGCAGTAGTTTGAGAAGCAGGCATAAAGCCTTTATTAGAAGGACTAGAGGGGTCCAAATGATCTGCCAGATTCAGCCCAGATCTGAAAGGAAAGGTCTGTGCCAGTGTGCTTGTAGGATGTACCTTGTGGTGGGTGAATTGGGCTCCTTCATCAAACTGGTGTTCTAATTCCCCTCACATCTGTGCCCCCCTGGTAGGTGTGCATACCAATAGAGTGTTGATATGCACACCAAAGCTGTTTCTCCCATGAGTATGAATAGTAATTGAATGAGTGGCACCGACAGGCATAACGTTGATTTATCTTCCTTAAAGATGCAACTCTTCAGCCCCAGCACGAGAGACGTGCTGTCCTTCTGTTCTCCTGAGTTGGAGAAGGTTATCGCTCAACACCTGTCAGTCAACCCCGCCTTAAACACTCTTGCTGTCGGAGTTAGTAAAAGCGGAGCAGGTAATGACATTAAGCGTATGCTAGCATGCTACGGTTACGCTAGCAGTTGTTAGCAACCGTCCAGCCAGTAGGGCTATTTTATCTACTAAGAACCGTGCCAACATTGTTCAGTCATGCAGGTTTTTGGGCCTAGTTTGCTTCCTCTTTGCCAGTGAGCTGGGTTTTCAGTCTTGCGGCCACAGGCTACAGCGCCAGATGGCAGGAGCAGGTAGGGGTTAAGTTAACTGTCAAACACACAAAAAGCACAAAAGACAGATAAAGACATAAACACAAACATGTGTGTAACCTTTGACTGTTCCCATCTCCCAACTACCCCCTCACCCACCCCCTCCTCCCTTGAACCCTTCATATACGAACACACGTTCACATACACACACAGAGAAATACGCAGTAGACCAAAATTCACAAGTCAGATCGTTCCACTGTGCGTGTCATCTCCGGCCTATCATTGTGTTGTCAGCCGGGCGGCGGTCTTTCAGACATGTCAAGGTGTTCAGATGGGGGGCACACCGATGGACAGATTGAAGAAAGGGATGAGACAGACAGAAGCAGGAGCCCGCAGCAAGGAGACCTGACAGCCCTGTTTGACACAAAATCTGACACTCCGCTCCTCAATGGCCAGATAAACAGTACGAAGGAGAGAGAGAGTCACATCTACTAGGGAGAAATAGTGGAAGGGACGGGCAATATTCTTTAGAGAGACAAAAAGAGAAAAGACGCTGAAAGTCTTTTCTTTATTTTTTATCCATTGGATTTCTTTTCTACCAGCTCTCTGCACACACACACACACACACACACACACACACACCCCACCATCCCCCCGCCTCCACTCTGTTTCTATCTCTCTGTTCTTGTCGGTTGAAACTGAATCCATTTTCTCTGTGTCTTACACTGCAGCTTTATCTGCCTGCGAGTGCTTGTGAATCAGATTGACCGGAACCCTTTTAAAGCCTTTTAGCAACCTTTTAGACAGTGGCTTGTAGAGTTTAATGCAGTGTTAGGACAATGCGTGTTGCCAGAGTGTGTAATCAGCTAAGGTTACAGTGGTAAAGCTTCTGTTCAGGCAGGAGTGCAAGTTCTTTAAAGAATAGCCCCTAATTTCCACGCAAATTGTGTGGGATTGATTGTATTTTTCTTTGGGGGAGGGGGGACATTTTAGTGCTGGAACCCATCTTAATATTTGCTATAATCTAGATTACTAAACCCAGATTCACGCACATGAATCACATTACCTAATGTTCGGAAATTATTTTCTAGTCTTTCTATATCACTGGTAAAGAACGACCTT
>JAOEHI010011450.1:0-32507 GCA_025447815.1 Percopsis transmontana
AATTCTGGCACATTATACATTTATATATGTATTATTAGTGTGCATTGTCCCTGTTAAATAAACCTGAAATAAATAAATAAATAAACATAAGTTTGATTTTGAGGTCACAATTCCATTTGATTTTTGATCCTTTAAGCACTACAGTATTTTATTCTACGCATAGAGATATACAAAAACACAAGTTTCACATTGACTTTGGCATCCTATCAGTTATAAACTTGAAAAGACACCATAACAAATTAGATCTGAATCAGAAAGTGAGGTAAACCATGAGGGAAACTGAACAACAGTGGCAATACACCAAATCCATTTAAAGGTATTTTGCATAGGCAAACCAGCTGGTTTGGAAAGCCCCATTGACTCATAACATCTTAAATACAGTTTTAATCTGATAAACACAAACGAAAACAGTTGTTGGGCAATTTGCAGAATGTCAGTTAAATGAGAATGCCCTAAACAGGTTCCAATACCAAAATAAATTAAGAATTAAGAGCACAGATGTTATCACCACAAACACACCTATAGGGTCAAACGCAGGCTAAATCCTACCTGGTGAAGCTCCTGGCTTGTCATGGCCCAGCTGTCCAAAGCTGTTTGAGCCACATGTGTACACGCTACCATCATGCAGCAGGAACAGGGAGTGTTGCCCTCCGCACGCCACCTCTTTGAGCCCCCTGCCTTTGAACACCAGACAGCTCTTTGGCTCAACCACAGGGTCCCTCTCCTCACCGATGCCTAACTGTCCATCCACGGCATTTCCCCAACAAAGCATTATGGCAAGGGACAGTAAGCACCGGTTTACAAGACAGGTGGAATGTGGGAGAAATACAGGGAAAGATTCAGGCTTCACAGCATCCCTGATTTCTCCCCATGTTGAAAAACCCTAACCTGGAGGAAATAACAGAGAAAAGAGAATGTTAAAATGTACTTACACAGAAAGAACATGCTAGCACGTGTACTCTAGTTAAAACCCTGAAAAGTGCTTTAATAATAGGTTTAGAAGTGGATATGTTGAATATTGTGAGAGTGTAATAAGTGTGCGAGTGATGTAGGCAATTTGACTATAAGAAGTAGACAGTATGTTTAAATCAACCCTGGAACTGTAATCTAGGTGTGGTACCAAATTAGTCCTCACGCAAATATTGGACAGTTTGGACTTGGAAACTACGTGATGTTAACAAAAAAGATTATTATTCTATAATATAACATTAATCTATTAGCAAATGTGGTTTAGTGCATTTGGGCCATTTTCTTTGAATGTACTTAGTCATCATGCAGTAATTTCTTTGGGGGAAGAGTTTTCGGCAGAACACCAATTCGCTCTAATTGTGCATGTGACAGTTGGCCATGGTAATAAGGCAAAGACCACATAACGTTACAATAGATATGACAATACAAACAGTAAGGAAAATGCCTTCTCTCAAGGCATCGGAGATAAAAGTGGAGCCTTTGGGCAATAATAAAGCGAAATACATAGCATGTTTTATGTTCATCGTGAAATCACTATGTGTGTCAATCGCTACTAGCCGTTCACTGCAAATTAGTACGGTCAACTGAATGTTTTGTATTTTTATACTGTAAGGTCACTCATTAGCTTGTGTATAACGTGAAGAAATTTCGACCCATTCTGCAGCTGGAGATCATTATATAAATAATAGTCATTCAATCTTTACTTTCCTGACTGGGTAAATAAATATTCAAGAAACTAAACTGGCTCACTTTGCTCGACGTACCGTACCGTACTTGGCCAGAACAGTTAGCTAATGTTAGCAACTAGAGGAGGGACGTTCAGCCTTTCTGCTTTTAAACTATTATTCTATTACTATTAATCGAGTATTTACTTAAAAGATTAATTGTAATATATGATTAATTCGAAATTAAAAGCAAGGTTTACCTGAACAGACGCATTCCCGAGATAGAAATGGGGCGTTTCGATAAAGCGCATTAGCAATAACAAGGAAGTCAGTTCAGTTGGTACTGCGTCACTAAACACGTGACTTTGCTGTCACTGCTATCTTCTTCCTTGGTTTTACCTTCAGCCACACACATACTGTAGAAATAAATATTATATAATTTATTGTATTCCCATGTTTATGGTGAGAAAATGCTTGGGGGGCAGGATAGCCTAGTGGTCTGGGTGTTGGACTCCCAGCCAGAAGGTCGTGGGTTCAATCCCCAGAGGTGGCCTACCTGTAAGCATCCTTGAGCAAGATGCCAAACCCCTATCTGCTCCATGTAAAATATACTAATTGTAAGTCGCTTTGGATAAAAGCATCTGCTAAATGCTATAAATGTAAAAAAATATATACTCTGGTAAAATAGTATGACAAACTATCAATGCTGTATTGATTATTTTTATTTTCACTTTAATCTTCAAAGTCGACATAATTTATTCATTCAACAATCAAAAATCCTAACAGCGAACCTATAATTAAAACAAAATACAGTATTTCAGATTCACCCGTAATGCATATGTTATGTCTTACCATATAAGACAAAACGACTATTTACAATAAAGTTGTTACTGTAGTAATCAAAAAGAACAATCAGCCTTACATTCATTAATTGAGTAATGTTCAACACACAGCACTGCATCCTTGGTTTTAGGGTCTGAAATACTTTGTACTAATATCTACTAATTTGTACTTTGACCTAATGTCTGCCAAAATTATCGCAGTAGGTAATGGCATGAAGAAGTTTTTGCCTAAGTATTTGGACACTGCCATATTTTGGGAGATATAGAGCTTGATAGCAAGTCTCTGCCTGTGGAAAGTGTTCGTCAGGGTTAAGCAGCGGGAACAACTTGATTGTCATTCGAATTCTGGACACGCGCCCTCTTGGTAATCTGTCTGTTCCAGTCAGAAACTCTAAGATGAGAACAACAGATTGAACTATACCAATGTGCCATTGCATTTGAAAGAGGTTAGAGGTTACAGCATTAAATTATGAATGTCAGAAAATAAAAATAATCAAATTGGACTTTTTCTTACCAAGGAAACACTTTTTTTGCTCTTCTGAGAAGTCATTAAAGACTTCCCAGAAATCTTGGATGATTTTATCAGTTGGCAAGTACTCATGATATTGTGCATTCTGTAAGAAAAAGAAAAATATTGAAATAAGACAATACTGTGTGTTCACATTTGGTAGAGCGGACAGCAGAAATAGGATGCGATTTCACTTAAAGGGCCTACAGTAGCTAATTTTAACAAAACGAGAGCTTCACCTCTCTCAGGTCCTCCCAGCTGATGTGTTCCTCTCCTTGGACAAGTGCCATCAACTCATTAGGGAGGAATATTTTCCATGTATTTGAAGGGCAGCTTTCCAAAAAGCCTTTCTCAAACTCCTCAAACGGACGTTTCACAGATTTGTTAAACACCATGTCAACATAAAGGTCAACATATTTCTGCCTGTGTACAACATAGAAAATCGTTTTTTGTTAGTTTGTTGTTGGGGTTTTTATTCAGAAAATGACTGTAATGTGCATTTAAGGAATGTCACAGCCTACCTATTGACCTTTGTTACTGGAATCATTGATCCATTAGGTAGGAGTTCTTGTCCTCTACACTGAAAAAGTAAAACAGGCTTATGATACAGTGCATCACATTGCATTAACTATGAACTGACAATTACATTTTTTCTCCGTTATCCACTCTTACAGATCCAAAATCCAATTGCATGTCTTCAACAACCTGTTCGTCATATTCCAGCAATTTCAGCAAACTCCTGTTGGCAGGTAAATATGTCATGATTAACATAATACCAATTTAAAAAAATCATGTTTGAAATTAAAATGGGCATATTCTCATTAGGCAATATGATGTAAATACTGCGCTTCAGTTGGTGACATCTCTTCAAGGTCCTCTATTGATGGCTCCAAGCCCAAGAGTTTCTTGAAAAGTGCAGAGGGGAAGAAGATGTTCAGTAAGCATTGGTTATATAGTGCCATGCCACAGAGAACACCCAGCATGTAGAATTCATCAGTCGGGTTGTGATCCTATATGGAAATAGCAAAAACATGAAAAATTGTTATAATGGTAGCAATATCTTCAGGCACATGGCATACTGTGTTTAAATTATCAAACATTATAATTATAAAACATGAAATGATAAGTTAATGAATACATAAATAAATAAAAGATCTCTTCCTTGGTGTAGGGAATAACATCTCGTATTAAGTTGAAATGAAATGTATAGTGATTGGTTAGAGATTTTGTCAATATTTGGTGCTTTTTGTATTTGATCATATGTAAAAATGGGTGTAACAAGGTACGTCAGAACAGATTGCTTTCCTAGTAACTTTTCTTTGTCTTATATCTACTGATATTAATAAATGATAATGAATAATTATATTTCAAACTGTAGACTGAGTAACATAATGTAGTACATAGCCTAACTCAGATCAATCCCCACTTAAACATTGCTTTACATCACACAATTATTAATAATTATGAATCTGTTATAAATAAAAAATATTGAATCATATATATCATTCCAACTATAATAATAATAATAATAAAAAGATAATGTAAAATAACAACCTGAGTGAACCAGGCCACTCCGTACTCATTGACTGCTAGTATTTGCAGCTTGAGAAGTTCTTTGGCAAGGAGGTGGAAGAACTCCAGTGACACACCACCATAATCTGTACCATGTTCCTCCTTGAACTTTACCTATAAACCACAACAGAAAAGATGTTAAGAATCTAGTATATTGTATAATTAACTAATGGTCATATGAATCTATTAATGTGTGCAGGGATGCTGCAGACACATTTGTATTATGTATTGTATTGTGTTATTCTTTTCCGATCATCATAGGATGTATATTTATTGAAAATGCACATTTATATATAAGCAGCAGAGCAATGCATTTAAAGGTTACCATTACAGGGGCTTGAAGGTTGCAAGACTTATCTCGCAAGTAATGGAAAGTATCTTGCAGCAGAGTGGTCCGATCGACAATCAGTTTAGAAATCAGAAATGTATCAGGATACTCAACCTGACAAACAAAGAGAATGACTTGAATTTATAAAATGAAATGAATAGAGTTAATTGATATTTGTCCTTATAAAGCACCTACTTTTTCCAGAAGTCGCCACAGTTGACATTTAACATCTGTATTTAAGATGCAGGGATAGTCAATCAGCAACAAAAGTCTATCCTGTAATGACATTGGAATAAAAGGAACCGCTAATAGGTGATAATAATCAAGCATTTTTTCTTGCCTTACTTTACAAAATTAAAAACATATAGCATACCCTCAAAAACAGCTTGGCCTCTGATAATTTTGTTAGGTGATCCATGTCGTCAGAAAAATTGTACCACGTATCGTACCATGCTTCCTTATCATGCAGGTCTTGAAACTAATTAAAAGAACAAAAATGTAAGTTTATTCACAAACAGTTTTTTCCTATTTTTTTATTCTAAGCATGGGGGGGCAGCATTTTATTTCTCAGTATTCTCCTACTCACACTCTTCAAAAGGTATCCAATATTAACGTGGAAATCTTTGGCTGATAAAAGTCTTGGACTTTTGCTGTTGACCTACAAAGACAATATAAAAATAATTTATCACACATTTCTGTAAAGCTTAACTAAATTATGTAATATTCCTAAAAACATTGAACGTACAAAATACAGCTTCTGGAGAACACGTAGAGTCTTGATCAGGGGTTCACTGTTTTCTCTGCACTGGACATGGGTCTGTTTAAGGTAGTTGCAGAATGTTTTTACTGTAGATCTGAAGAAGACGTAGGGCATTCTTGACCATAGACTTTCTAAAAATCACAGATTAACAAAGCATGTACATTTAAAACACTGAGTAAATTAAATCTATTTATTTATAATGTTTTATAGTGACAGTGAGCACACATTACAGTTTATTATATGTTAGTGTGCAGGTAAACTATGACATTAAGGATAATGACTACAAAACCAGAATATGTAAATATTCTGAAATGTATTATGTCAATATGTTAACATTCCAAATAATAGTGAAACAAATCTTCAAATCTTCAAAATTCTTGTCAATGTAGTAATTGTCACCAGACTATTACCAAGCACTTGTAGATTGGCAGGGTGCAATGAGAGAATGGCTGCTCCAACATCCAGAGTAAGCTCTGCATCACGGTTTAGATTGACCAAGACTCTCAGGAGCTCGGGGAGAATGAGATAAACCCTCAAGCCTTCAACGGCAGTAGGTTCCATTCTCAATCTCAACGATGGCAGCAGTGAGCCACGAACTATGGCCACAACCTATGAGAATTACTGTTTGAACATCACTGCTCGTGGATGGACACACATATTCCAGTACTGCTCAGTCATATCCCGAATAATAGCGGAATATACTGTATGTTGTATATGAACATAGTCACTATGAGCCTTATACTGTAGAATACAAGAGAATTTATTGAACAGATCTTTGTTGCAAACCTCAGATAGCACTTTGTCATTTGTTGCCAGCTTTTCAAAAGCCCTTCGAGCAAGTGACAGGTCCAATCCAGAGTATCTTGGTGAGGTCTGGAAATGCTTGTCAAGGCTATGTTAATAACATTATGACAAAAAAACGGTTATGATGAGACAACACACTTTATGTCAATAAAGATCAAAAGATAATTAAACACGAGGTATGTTCCAATTCTTAATGATGAACGATTGTTTTTTTTACCTTTTTTCAAGAAAGCTGTTGTTCAGACATGATGGAGAAGCGAATATTGTCTTGATATCTCTACGAATAAATATTGGCTTTAATTTGAATCAAGCAAAATTGGGAGTGGGTGAATTCTTAGTAAATTGTGCCTTATAGGGACATGCATGTCAATATTATTATTAAGCTTACTTCTTTATTTGGCGCCATGATCTTCTATTCTGACACTTTGAGAGCCACGATTCCACTGTGTCCACATCCAAAGCTTTGATCTTTTGGACCATGTGAAAATGGTCACGTACTTCTTCTTCAGTCCCCTGCAATAATAAACCACATAATAAAATTACTGTAATATAACTAACAAGAAACAACAGGATTTGTAAAAAATGTCTATAAAACATTAAATGTAGTACAGTATAAATACTGGAACGCAGAGCAAATGAGTGGTTTCCGCCAGCAACTATCTGCCACATATGAGTGTCATCATTGGCACCTAAAGGCAAGGAAATGTTCATTTAAACGTGTGCAGCTATTACTTTTCCATCGGAAATAACACGGTTAGTCTGTCTTTGAAAAGACTAGAAAAGTCTGGAATGTATTGTATTGCTTACAGTAATAAACACAAATCAAATGTGCTTTCTAACATGCTATTACCGTGGGATAGCTGAACTGGAAGCGGCACAGGCTGATCTCTTGTGACTCCATTTCTCAGCTGTCCTTCCGTTCCATGCCCAAATGAATAGATATTTTCAGAGGTGCCAACAATTGCCAGTGTGTGATTCCTAATAGGGAAAGAACCAGATGCAAATGCTAATAATGTCAACCACACTTTTCAGATGTGATCAGTATTAAAACATGGATAGGGACAGTTGGAATCCAGGGAAGACTGGCGGACAGCCAGTAAAGACTGAATGGTGGTGGGAAAGACTGCACCGGGAGTGGACGGCTAGTTACCCAACCCACTAGTATCTTGAAGAGTGACACCCAACCCTAACTACAAAGAATACAAAGGGAAAACAACTCGCAGGCCCCCTGGATGGCCTAACAGGACGGTTCACACAGTAATGACACGGAAAACAGACAATGGTAAGAAGGCCCCGTGGACATGTGGATGCAGATGGGAGAAAGTGACCGCAATAAGGGGGTTGCGACTCCACCAGGGAAAAGCAAGGTGTGGTGAGAAAGGCGGACAGCAACCTTGTGCTGAAGCGTCAGGTCAGACAACCGAAAGCCGAGTGGAAAACCACAGTGCTGACGGACCCAATGTTGCCGAAGGCAGAGAAGTAGTAGTGGATAAAGGCCAACCGGCGGAGAGCGAGCCCCCACGTGAGCACCAAGAAAAAGTCCCCACAGAACCAGCCTGGAGGAGTAAGATCAAATGACTGAAGTCCAAGCTTAACCTGTTTGGGGACATCCTATACCAGGAGTGCAAAGACAGGTACTGAGAAGTCACCACTAAACAGAGGACTGCTCCGAGACTGAAGGAGAGAAAAGGATATCGGCCAATTGGTGCAAAGCACTGAGGGAGGAGGTCAAACAAGGGCTAGCCAGCCTTCTCAGAGATGAGTGCATTCGTAAGTGCAGCAAACAGAAAGAAAAAGAAAGAGCCAACTTCTTCAAGGATCCTTTCAAGCATGCCAGACAGCTGCTGGAGTAAATAGCGGGAAACTGGAAATCCCCACGGAGCAGCTGGAACAGTACATCATGAGGCAGTATAGTGATCCAACAAGGAATGTCCCGTTAGGAACACTAGGGTATGTGCCTTGCCTGAGTTAAACGCCATGGAGAAAGCATCGTGGAGAAGGCAAGGTCCTCATCAGCACCAGTTCCCAATGGAATACAAGCTCTACAAGAACTGCCCCAAGGTGCTAGAACTGCTATGGTACGTCATGAGAACCTCTTCGAAAAAGCAACGCATTCCATCTAAGTGGCAAAGAGCAGTAGTGGGGTGTGCCATTTCTTCCATTCTGTTTGCTGCAGTCTTTGAGGTAATCCTCATCCTCAGCTACCATCCAGACAGAGGTTACCTCCACTGAGCAGCTATATGGGCAACTTCACTAGCCTCCTTCAGACAGCAGCATGTACATTTAGACTGCTGAAGAGAATGGATGAGCTGATGGCCTGGGCAAGAATGAAAATAAATTACCAAAACCAACTTCCGGGGAAGTACAAGGTGTGGTGCTACCAGCTCACACTCTACAGGAGGGTAATGTGGCCGCTGAAAATGAGTGAAATTCCCTCTTCCACAGCAAGTAAGATGGACAGAAAAAATCTGATTGTTACTAGTCATAATTTGATTTCCGGTATTAAACGTCCTATCAACCCGTCAGATATCCACAATACATTTGTGGATATCTGCAATTGCATTGTTTCTAGTCATAATGAATTTTGTATATTCAAAATTACATTATGGATATCTGGAATGGTTTTTCATTTTGGATATCTGAAATTAAAATTATGACTATTAACAATTGAAGTGTAGATATCTGAAATGGGAGTTTTCCTAGTAAGAATTCCATGGCAATTGCGGAAATCTGAAATTGAAAGCCCAATTCACATGAATGTTAAAAGTAATTTGTCCAAGAAGAATGTCCTTGAGGATTTCTGAAATATTTTTTTTGACTAGGAAGAATTGAATTACAGCAATATATATCCAGTCTAGCTATTAAATGTTAAAACGGCTTGCCATAGAATCAGGTAGATGGCTGCTACGTGCATCCCTGAGAGACGTGATGACGCCATTTTGACACTGCAGCAAGAGTGAGACTTGCGCCTGATACGTGGGTTCTGAGAGGTATGTCAACTCATTCTTGCTTGCTATACTGTATATCGCTGATCAAGTTGACTGTTCATGGCAGGCCAGAATGACCCTCAGGCCACCGGGACCCTCATGTCCCGGTGTTCCTGATGGGCTGTCCACGTGTGATGGGTAGTACAGTAATACAACATTGATGTTATTGAATTTCAGTCATAAATTATAATCGACTCTTACCTTCCACAAGAAATCTGTGTAACCTTTGCTCCCCACAGTTCTGCCACCAAACGAGGGCGTAGTTCATCACGCAGTGAGTTGTGTCCAAGCTGGCCATAGCACCCACTGCCAAATGTAAACAAAAGACCTCCCTACAATATAATATAATATAATAGTGAAATTAGCCAACGTGCCTATCATGACTATAAAAGCTGTGGTATGGTATGTACTTAATGCCAGCAAATGCAGCATGACAGAAAAAAAACTCAAATATTAGAAATGTTAGTGGCTGTTTTACTAGCAAAAACTTGCAAAGCCATATTTACTGTACATCTTGTCAAATATGTTGCCTTTGTCAGGCTAAAGTGTACTATATGTGCCTTGTACCTTTGTTAGAATGGCAGTGTGTTTTTCCCCACAGGAGATAGCAACAGTCTTCTTAAGGCTTAGACAGTCAACAATAGCCGGGGAGTGTCTGTCTGTAACAGAAGGCATAATTAGAACAACATACACTATAGAACACTTAATATGCAGTATATAGAACAGTTACTATTAATACTTACATTTCTACAAATTTCCAATGAATATTTTGTGATACACAAGATATGTCTTTTAATAAATAACAACAAAAAATTATAATTTTCATCAAGGAACATTTTAATCAATACTGGCTTTTTACCATTTTGATTTGGTGATCTAATAGACTATTATTGAATGACCTTCAGGGGATAAGGTATCTCAGGTGAGTAAAATCTGGAAACATGTAATATAATATCTGAAAAATGTGTTTTAAGACACTTACATGCAGGCAAAAAGATGGGATATGACTATTTTAGTGCTTTGCTGAAAACGACATAATACCTGTTGTGTCTCCCAGGCCCAGCTGACCAACACTGTTCTGACCCCAGGCGAATACTGTGCCAGAGAGGGACAAGGCAAAGCTCTGGTTCCCCCCGGCAGCGATATGAGCAAGGGGTATGCCTGCAAGAGTCTTCACAAGCTCAGGGGTGCCATATTTGGTGGGCGGACGACAATTCCTGAGACCAAGCTTTCCAAAGGAATTCTTACCCCAGGAAAACACAACACCATCTAGACCAATGTGAAAACATTAGTGGATGTGACTTGGACAGCTAAATTGCAGCAGTAAGACTTGATAGACTCATATGCAAACAAATCACTTATATTATATTTGATAAATATTTTGTATATTATATTGTAAAAAAATATTTACCATAAGTTAATGCAATAAAATGTTGGTCTCCACATGCAACCTGAATGACCCTTTTAGGCAAACTCAGTGGTCTGTAAAAAAAAGCATAATGTTAACATTTGAGCACAGAAGTTGCCCTAGCACGAATACTTACTCATCCTCACCTTGGCACCGTGGAGTCTTTAAGGTTGACAATGAAAGCACTGTCATCCCTGGACAGTAAGAGAACACTGGCATCTCCACAACTTAAAGCTTGAATGTGTAACTTAGCGCTCTCTAAAAACACAAGGCACAACTATATTCAAAACATAGATTATACTGTGTGTACATATATATACATATATATATATATTCATTTAGCTCACCAGTTAACTCCCATTTTGATCCTCGATCCGTTTGCCTTCGCAAAAAACATGTTTTTCCATCATTTGTTGTAAACGCGACCACATTATTGCTGGCGGACAGGTGAGTAATTGGATGTTGCGTCAAATTAGGTGTATTTTCTCCCCATGAAAACATCGTAACCCAACTTTCATAAATTATCAGTCCACCTGATTCTGATCAGTAATCTGCTCCATTTGACAAAATAACGCACACCGATGCTGTTAAACGCAGTCATACTACACTCCAAACGAAACTGAAACTGTGACAGAACCTTTCCTTGGAAAAGAAACCTAATTCATAAAATATAAAACTAATTTCAACCTTCACGACCCGGATTACGTTTATTTTCTTGCTTGTATATAAATATATCTTTTAACATAATATAGGCCTAATCTAATGCATTAACCCATGGAAAGGTACAAATAAAATAAACGCAGAGGTCGTTATTATTTGTTTATTTATGTATGCATGTAGCCTATGTAGCCTACATCTATTATGTTTTTCGATATCCAGAATACACTGGTGAGAGGCATCGACTAGTTAGTTTTTAGCACTAAATGTGCTATGAAAGCATCCACTCTACTGAGACAAATGACACTGAATTACTCATGGCAGAACATGTGCTGCTTTTGTGATAACCGGTTATAACCTTTATTTATACAGTCTATGGTTATAACCCACTAACTAGAAACTAGGGATCGATACTTCCAATCCCGATGGTTCACTTTTGAGAATTGATCCTCACATAAAAAATCGATACCACATACTGTACTAAGCATAATTTTGAGCTATTTCAACAAAATACAGAGGTCTGATCATTTTTAGATTAGTCAATACGAATGTCAAAGCTTTCAAATATTACTTGATGTCAGTATAAAGGTGGCCAGCGGTACAGTGTGATACAGAGCTGTGCAGGGTAAACCTCACTTCCCGACAGAGACGTTCTAGCGACATAAAGTATCGATATCTGGATACTTAGTAGGGCCTATTACTTGGTATCTGATCGGAGGAAATATGGTATCGCCCATCCACACGCCACAAAGCCACAACACAAAGCCACAACACAGTCTTCTGAATGGTCTTCCTTCCTTCACTGTCAGTGTCAATCAGTGTCATTGGCATGTGCTGCTTTCCACCATTATTTTGTTTGACCAATCCTCTGTGCAGGAGGCGGGACCAAAGGAGGCGTACACTATCCTGTCATTCTGATTCGCGCGGTCAACATCACAGCCCTTGATTGATAACGTTGGAGCAAGAGAGGTTGTGTCCATACAGTGCAATTTACCTCATGGATATCCAGGAATAACATTTGAATTTTCTTTTTTTTTTAGAAGACACACGGTAAGATGTATAAGAAAAATTATAAGGAATGCTTACACAAAACGGCGTCTTAATAACGCTAACTAGATAGTAGCAGGCTCGGCTAACGAATGCTAACTTTTAGATTAGCCTACAACGGTTTAAATCGCTAGTAATGAGAATACATTGCCCAATAACATTTTATGTTTTAATTGTTACAAATGAAATATTTCGGGCAATAGTGAACGCTATATATACCGTATGTTACTGTAAATAAAGTCACAAATGCTTCAACAAAACGACGCTAACGCAAATTGCTACCATATTTGTTGCCTGACGCAAGCTGGTAAGGAGATTTGCATCATGCAGACATAGTTGTTTCTCACTTTAGAAGGATTACATCAACGTAACACTAGCTACCTGACTTGTATTTCAGTGCTGAGTCTACTCTATGCATATGAAGGTTATATATCAGAAAGATATATGTTCAAGATATATGTTCAGATATATGTTCAATAACTGTTCTAAATGATATAGGGCGGGTTTGTATCCCAAACCGCGACTAACAGTAAAATCATTTCAAATAAAATTTTCTAATAATTTCTAATCAGACGTGCTGTTCTTTGGTCCACGCACAAATCACTAATAACACCTATAATATCTCGTGAATTCCTGGCCAAATTGTGCTGGTCTGTGCTGGAAAAGAGGTAAACACAAATGTTTGTTTTGTTTTAGCTGAACTAAATGGATCAATAATAGCAGCAACTGTAACATTTCACTTTATTGTTGGTATGCTTATTTAAATAACAAGATGAATTAATACGTAATTGGGTAAAAATGTCTCTTCTTCCTCCTTCCCTGACTCATTAACCTTCTAACAATGGGTGTTGTTTTCCTTTGAACACTGGGGGGTACACAGTAAGGGGGGTCTGGGGGTCATCTCCCAGGAAATGTTGAGTGTCAAACACTAAATTTCCTTCATTCTGGTAATTTTCTGCAGAATTTTTGCCTTTTATGCATCAATTTATGGTGGAAATGGAAATGTATGTTAAGGAAAATGCTAAATTCAGGTGACAATTCAAAATATATTGGAATATAATGCAGTAAGGCTCTCAGGCAGTATTGCTTTCAAATGTTCTCCTGTAGATCAACTTTTCTCATTTAATATTGTCCCCGCTGAACACGCATATAGGCATGATTTAAATGTGCATGTGGCACCTATTCACTTCAATGACAGGCCTAAATTAATTCATTTTCATTAATTTATAAACCCCTGGACTTGGGGTTTCAGCAAGATTTCTGCTCATGGTCAAAACTTTCTGCACATTCAAAACATATCACGTATTTGTGTTTTAGGATGATTTTTAGGAATCCTGTAGGCCTACATCTCACCTATACTTGAAACAAAAACACCTCTAAATAATTCTTCAAAATAAAAACCTTAGGCTCCAAAGTTTAAATCTACACACAAGCCTTGACAGTTGAAATCACCGAACTGGACAGTTGAGTCTAGTGGCACCCTATCAGTATATAGCGTCCCCCCCGGCCCCTTGCGTGCAGGTGGCAGAGCTTGTAGCAGGCCATGGGTGCAAGTGGTATTTCTCACCAGTGCACATAGAAGTAGTTATAAGCCTGCGGTGCAGTCTTGGCTTGGAACAGTTCGAGCCAAGACTCTAGTTTGGGGATTACGGCTCACACCGTCAAGTGGTTTAACACACCCTGAAATCGCTGGGCAGCCCCCAGTGCTTCTTTCATGTTTGTATTGGGGGGGGGGGCAAATGCACATGTTCTAAATATTGAGAAGGATGTTTCACCTGCCGCCCCCCTGCCCCCCGAAATCTACGCCTATGCTCCTAACTCTTTGGGTAATCTAACTAGTTTATTTTCTTCTCTAGTGTTTTCACTGCAAGTTCCTTCCGGCCCTCTTCAGTGCTCTGCTGTCAGGGTGATGTCGGCAGCTTGTCTTGTGCGCCTAGCAAGGTTCTGTGGACCTCAAGTGAGCAGCGGTGGGCTTTTATATATGCCATTGGCCCCAACTCTACAACAGGACAAGCACCTCCGATTCACTAGCTTCCGGAGGCACCTCTCTTGCCCCTCAGGACAGCGTCCTAGCAATACGCGCTTTGACCCAGACAGTAGTGGTCGCCCCACCACCTGGGACTCTTTTGGCATCTGGGACAACCGCATTGACGAGCCAATTCTGCTGCCACCTAGCATCAAGTATGGCAAGCCCATCCCAAAGGTCAGCCTGTCCAAGGTGGGCTGTGCCTCCCTAATTGGTCAGCGTAAGGACAACGAGGACCGTTTCCAAGTTTCTCAAATGACAGACAACATACTCTACTTTGCTGTGTTTGATGGTCATAGTGGGCCAGAAGCTGCTGATTTTTGTGACAAGTACATGGAAAAGTATATCAAGTAAGGAACCTAATGTTTAATTGTAAAATTTTAATGTTCTACAAACGTAAAGAGAACAGAATGCACTTTTATGAGAGTTTGCTGAAATATTTCTTAAATTATAGTCTTTCAATGTTTTCAATGTGCCTGGGGAAAAATATTATTCTGGTCTGGATACTCTTGTTTGTTTATGCTAATAGTCACACTTTTTTTTTGTTTTGTTTTGTTCTTAAATTTCTTGAGTTTACAATTACAATTAGACTTTTCACCTATAGCTTTTTGACAAACTTTTACACTGTGATCCTTAACTGCTTGTCCGAGATACGTGGCAAATATTGTGCTAGCACTTAGATTTTCCAGGAAATAAAAATGACTTGACTAATGCAGTTTCTTACTCCAGAAATGTGGTCTCCTGATAACAAAAACCGGGTTGTTGCTGTTAATACCTAATGTGGTCTTTTTTTATTTATTTCAGGGATCTTGTTGCAGATGAGGAAAATCTGGAATTAGTGATAACAAAAGCTTTCCTCGAAGTAGACAAAGCTCTTGCAAAGCATTTACACTTCTTTCCAAATGGTAGGTTTATCTGATTTTGTTTTATAGGTAAATACACAGAAAGTGTACTGGCTGTTTTTATTTATTTATTGAAGTGTTTGATTATTTATTCTTCAGAACGTACTTACTTATTTTTCAGAACATACATGCATAACCTACTTTCTAGTCTGAATCTTTTCTCTCTGTTCAGTTGTCAACCTAAAACTTTTGGCCATAGATAATTTCAGTAACTTGATAATTTGATCATATAAACCAACTCTTAAATAGAGAAAACTAATGGGTCTTTGCCTCACTAGCACTGAAATGGTGGTTAGGTTTATCCATAGTATGGCTCAAACTCAATAAACCTATTATCCCAGTACTTGATAAGGCTTTTAACCCTGTGATATTGATTTATTAGCCCTTTTTCTGATGACAGTATCTGAGCTAGAAGTTAGTATACCTGTTATGTGGCCACAGTGGGCCATGCTGTGTGAAATGTCCCAATATGCCTGTGTGTGTGTATGCATGTTATCTATGGCAGCTGCTGACCCAGCTAAGAGCTGGAGGCCGTTGGCACCATTGTGGATGGCGAGGGGCTAGATATTGAAGGAGAGTCCAGCGGGTCCTATATCCTGGACTACTGGAAGGTTCCTCATCTTTCTCTCGCTCTTCTCTCTTAGTTTTCTGTTTCTATCTCACCAAGTGTATATTAAACTGCTTGTCAGATAGAGCTTTGTCAGTTAAAAAAGTGTAATATTTTTATTGTCAGTGATCGAGACAATATTCCAATTGTTTATGCTTATAGGATAAAAAGGAGCACATTTTAAAATGTCTTTTTACCTTCACATTATCAATACTGTTGTAACACACCTGTTAACTCCTTACAGGTTCAATTCAGTGTTCATATATGTGGTGTAGTTTGATTTGAACTGTTCGTATACCCTTTGCTATATTACTGACAAGTCTTGGGTGGGGGCAGGGTGGCGTAGAGGTCTGTAAGGGTTCTTTCCCAGTAAAAAGTTCCTTTGTTTACCACTTTTAGCTAGGCAGACTGTGCACCTAAATCAGAAGGTGAATAGAATTTTCACAAAGGAATTATTTATGTGTATCCAAATAATATTATTAAGGGATTACTCCATTGCATCTTACTTTTTAAAAAGTATGTAGTTGTTATAAAAGCACAGTCAAAAATGGCTTGTCTGACCATCAGATCATTTCCCAGGACTGTTGGGGTCCAGTCCTGTCCTGTTGACACATCCTTCTCCAGCTCTCCTGGTGACATCACCTTAACAGTCACAGTTGCCACATGCTAACCTGGCAAATATAGTAAACTCTGTGACACTTTCTGGCGTTATTTCTGCTCATGTCTACATTGCATTGCAAAAGCAAACGAATCCCTAATGACCAATGTCTAACTAAACTCTTACTTTGCTGCATGTGTAAATCATTGTGACAATTATGTGAACTAGTTTACATATGATGGACATACTGTTTGTGGGGGACAATCTGCAGATAAAATATCCATCCACAGGCAAGGTCTATGGGTTACCTGGATTTATGTTAAGAGACTATGCAACTGCTAATTCAGCGTGGAAAAGTAATTTAACAAGCTAGGGTAACAATATACTGCCCAGGGAGTAGAAATATTACCTATGGATTGAGTATTGTAATGTGCTCTCGGCTACAAACTTGTGCCGATACAGATTTAAGCTGCATGCTTTACTGTCTCCTCTGTTTTATTTATAAACACTGTAGCTACTTTGTGTATGCCTTCCCACCCATGTCTGAATGTCTGCATCTGCATGTTTGTCTGTCGGTGTGTGTGAGACTGTACATATAATAATGTGAAGTGTACGTATTTGTGACCTGTTCCGTATGTACCACATCTAATGGTCAGTTATGTCTCTGTAGCATCTGGGACGACTGCAGGAACCACCGCCACAGTGGCACTGCTGAGGGACGGCATTGAGCTGGTGGTGGGCAGTGTGGGTGACAGCCGTGCGATGATGTGCCGCAAAGGCAAGGCTCTCAAGCTCACTGTTGATCACAACCCTGAGAGGAAGGATGAGAAAGAGAGGTACACGCATGTTGGCATTGTTATGGAATTAAAGGCCCCATATCATTCTGGTTTCCCACTGTCATTTTGGAAAGACCTTTCCTCTATTCGAGCTGAACATTCTATTTCAGTTGGTGTTGCACTTTGTTTTACATGCCCACATTTGATTGGATATCTGAGTGGGGGGGATAGAGATTGGTTACAATGGAGAAATAATGTTACATCCGGGCTTGTTTTACACAATTATTTCTATTGTGGCTAAAAACATGTGGGACATATTCTAGCACTTTCAAGTCCCTTCAGTCCCAACACAACTTTGGATTTTTACGATGGGGCCCTTTTTAAGTTATGGAGACAAATGTAAGGCATAAATCAAATCAGGTTTTAAGCAGAGAATATGTGTTGTAGGACTAATGTAATATATGCCCTCCTCTCTCAATCATTCCCCAAAAGAATCAAGAAGAGTGGAGGATTTGTGACATGGAACAGTCTGGGGCAGGCCAATGTCAATGGAAGACTGGCCATGACACGCAGCATTGGAGACTTTGACCTAAAGAACAAGGGGGTGATCGCTGAGCCTGAAACAAAAAGGATTACAGTAGGTGTCTAAAACTGGCTGGCTACATTTTGAAAAATACCCTAAATCTAGTCAACAGGCTGGTTTAGCATGGTTAATAGAAGTGGTAGCATTGGTTTTAAATGTCTCGCTCCACTTTTAGTTGCACCATGTCCACGACTCCTTTCTGGCACTGACTACGGATGGCATTAATTTCATCATGAACAGCCAGGAGATTTGTGACAATATCAACCAATGCCACGACCCTAAAGAGGCCGCCCAGAGAATATCTGAGCAGGTAAGGGTTTTCGACCATCTTTAGGTTTTTACATTGGTTCAGCTGGAGAATCAGTAGAATCGGTGACCACATGCATGTTGGTGTTTTAGCTTATTCCTGTGTGGTTTCTCTTTCCTAGGCTCTCCAATACGGCTCGGAAGACAACAGCACGATTATTGTGGTGCCCTTCGGTGCCTGGGGAAAACAGAAGAGTACTGGTACCAACTACTCTTTCAGCCGAAGTTTTGTGTCCAGTGGTCGCTGGGCATAATAGATGAAAAGGGGTGGTCTTTGGACCTTATCAAAGTGCAATACAGTCTTTCAACATTGGGTGCTAATTTGGGTGCGTTACGTGAGTGCAAACGGCACTTGAATGCTCAAGTAGGCCTTTGGGGACACAACATTGAGGGTAGCATGGAACATATTAGGCTGGTTTATATGAGAGGCAAAGGGGTTTTATGTGCACTTAATTGGAACACGTCCATTTCTTACAAGCTTTCATTGCATTAGGAAACCAGAAATCTCATAGATCTGTGATAGCTTGTTTTTTTTTGTTTTTTTTTTATTGGAAAAATATGGAGTTTGTGGTGCATTATCTGTACAGATTAGCATACTATCAAAGGTGTTTTATTTAAATATTTTTTCTTCAACCAAATTGCATTTTATTTTAAACTCTTAAAGACTCTTTTATGGAAGAGTCTTTAAGAACTGCTGGTTTTTAACCATTGGTTTTATGGTCAACAGACTTTTAACTTAGCTCTTTTGTCAACTCCCCTTTGTTGACTCTATGGACAGACACTTGACAGTGGGACAGTTTTTTCAGATGTACAGATGTGTTATTTAAGATGCTTTGTACAGTAACCTCAGAAGTACAAAATATATGAACTTATTTGGCTCTCATACCCTGATAAGCTTACTTGATATGGTACCTTGTTCATTGGGACACCTGATGAGAATATACTTCAGACAGTTATTCTTTCCGTTGCTCTTCATTGTTGAAAGAGTCACACGATCAAGGGTAAACTTAGCTTTGCCTTTTGTTGTATTGAAAAATTGCACATTCATGGTTGGGAAATTGACAGAAATCAGATGATTGCTATAGTGTAGTTGTAGGATGTGTTATTGATGGGTAATGCTGTTTTTAATCATTCATTAGATGAATCTTACTTAAGATACTTAAAAATAAATTTAGAAAATAAGCAGGATTTAGATCTTCACTGATAAGGCAGGTGTACTAAAATACTTTGGTGTGGAAATGTCATCTTTTTAAGTGTTTTGTAAATAGTTATATTTATGTAAATTAAATATAAGACAAAGTGACTCAATGTATTTTACGGTGTCAGTAGTATTCACATACCAAAATACTATATTGTTATACTCTCCAGTATGTCTCCTGGGATTATTGTGTCAAATTTACTTGTTGAACAAATCAAATGTGAATGCTGTGCGTGTTATTGAGCGTCCATACCAATTTATGTAACTTTTGGTTTCATTTGGACAGGACAAAGCACGGTTGATAAATCGCGAAAGACAAATACGCTTAGCCAAGAGCCATATATGACACATGAATGTTTATTTTAATGTAATCTGTGACTAATAATATACAAACTTACATTTAAGAAATGTTAATTTGTCAAACCCACTGTATATCTTTTTCTCTTATGCTGTGTTTGCTATTCATTTTTGAATCATAACCCACTTAGATTTGAGTAGAACACTTCTGGATGTTTAAACTTGAGTTTTCTGTTCACAAACCCTTCACATTCTGTTTTTTTTTTCATATAAAATAACTTATTGACAATATAAACTTAAATGTACACTTATACTCTTATAAGCCTTCTATTCGCATTATATTTTGTTGTATATTGTACAGCTGCTGTACATTTGTATCCATCCGTATCTATGTTAATATTCTTTCAACCTGTTTCTGCCGTGGATTGTGACACAATTGTAAGTCATGATATACAATTGAATAGCCTGTCCAAATTAAAATGTAATAGACCACTTGTGCCTTTTTTCAGTTAATATTGGAATGTTTAATTTCAGACGTACGACAAACTACACTGTTCAGTTTACGCACAAATCACTGTATAAAGTTATGTACCTATCAATTTACATAATACCATATCGTATACTGTAGGTTAGTGTCCTTCCGATAAGATATAGCACAACTTGGTTGTATCTACAGTATAACAATTGTATTGTTATACTATAGTAAGTATTGTAGATAGCCTATATGCACTACTCAAAAAAATGAAGGGAACACGTAATCATCACAGTATAACACCGTCAATTAAACTTCAGTGATATCAAATCTGTCCAGTTAAAAAGCATAAGCGATTGTGACTTAATGTCACCGGTTTTGTAGCAAATGAAAGTGACAACAGGTGCACTGGAGAGGCAACAGCAAGACAACCCCCCAAAAAGGAATGGTTTTACAGGTGGTGGCCACAGACAATTGCTCTCTCCTTATCCTTCTTGATTAATTCTTCTCTAGTTTTGCGTTTTGCTAGTGTCTTTGTCACTACTGGAGACAGGCCGTTACAAGGATAGGTGGACAGGACCACAGAAGGGCAACAACTCAGCAGCAGGACCGGTATATGCTTCGTTGTGCGAGGAGCTCTACAAAAAAGCCCGTCTCCTGGTATCTCCTCCATGCTCTTGAGACTGTACTGGGAGACACTGCTGAATGGGCTGCAGGTACGCCTCATGCTACCAGTAGTGACAAAGACACTAGCAAAACGCAAAACTAGAGAAGAATCGGTCAGGAAGGATAAGAAGAGAGCAATTGTCTGTGACCACCACCTTCAAAACCATTCCCTTTTTGGGGGTTGTTTCCTCTCTAGTGCACCTGTTGTCACTTTCATTTGCAACAAAACAGGTGACATTGATTCACAATCGTGTATGCTTCCTAACTGGACAGATTGATATCCCTGAAGTTTAATTGACTTGGTGTTATAGGCCTACTGTAATGATGATGTATTCCTTTAATTTTTGGGGGCACTAGTTCTATATTCAATTTTGGAACCTCAATTGTACCTCAGATCACGTGAGCACATTACTTAGCATTTATGTGTAGGCCTATTCCATAGTGTTTTATAAGAAATTTAGGAATTGGGGACTCTCAAATCACATAATCACAAAGTGTTTTTATGGGATTTTAAACAGCACGCAGCATTCTCAGATGCTAAATTAATCATAATCCTCAATTGAGTGCAGACTTAACAATGTAGCACCTGTCATGTCCTGATGTTGTAAATCTGTGCTTGATGTAGTAGGTTCGTCGCTTGACCGCGTAGCTTGGCCACTATAAATGCACTGGCTACATGCGCATCCCATAGATGTCGGCTTCACCACTGTGACTGCAGCAATCTCGAAGTTCGGTAGGAAGCTGAAGTAGCCTAAAACCTGTTTATTGTGTAATAATATATTGCATATTTTCCGGTAGCAGGTGGTTTCAGGGTAAGGCCTAAATTAGATCATATTTTGTTATCATAGGCCTATGACTTTTTGAGTCTACAATTAGGTTAACGTCGTTGTGGTAGGCCTACATTGCAGGTTTAACGATGCATGTGTGGGGTTCCATGGGATTTTTACGAACTTTCTATTCTTATAAACTTGCTTTTATTTCAGTGCTAATTTTGCATTATCTGCTAGATCAGCTCTTAGAATACTAAGCACTTTACAGTTAGCAATTATTTACTGTTTGAAGATTGAATAACTTGAAGTGTGAATGATAACTTTGATTATTGTAATTACTAACTGTTTTAAGGAGTAAATGATAAACCTTTGTGTAATGTTGTGCAAATGCATAAGTGAAGTAACCTTGTTACATGAGGCTGTTCTTATTCTAGAGAATGTTATCTGCTTGCAAAAACTGGTGGTTAACCAGTTCAACTATTAACAAATGTACTAATTGTAAGTCGCCAAATGCTGTAAATGTAAACATTTTATGAGAGGATTTGAAAATGTCCCTTTTTGGTATAAAAAATACATCTACAGCAGCTGATGCTAAAATGTTGTCCGTACAATAAACAGCAGTGCAACCTCTGACTGTAGTTATTAAAGTAAAAACCATTGTCATCCTGTTAGGGTTAGGTTTAGGGTCAGAAATGTGTACAAATGCCCAAATATATCACATTCACACACATATGGACATAGGACACGTATTTACGTTTCATTTTTGTGAGATGAAAGTAGTTACTGAAATGAAATTGGTATCACTGTAGCATAATTTCTACATGCAAGACTGACCACCTGATTTGGGTAAATTTTTGTTTTAGAAATAGATATATAACTTTATGTGCAAATATCTTTTTAAAAACAAACCAAACCATATTTATCTTAAGTCAAGAAATTATTGATTAATTATTGATTGTTTCATCAGTGCATTGTCATCTTTGCATTTGACAGACTGTGGAGAATAATGGAGAGAACCAACCATATTAACATTGCCATGATGGATGAGTTTAGCACCAATGGAAAGGCAAAAGGGCTAACAACTATGGACCGGGCCAAGCAGCCACTTGGGTCTACTGTGAGCTTTCATAACATCCAGTACAAAGTGCAAGTTAAGACCGGGTTCTTCTGCAGTAGGAAAAGCATTCCCAGGGACATACTGATGGGCCTCAAGTGAGTAACAATCCTTAAACCATAGAAATTCATATGTCCCTCTGTTGCTTACTGAGTGTGCCTAGACACTGATATTGGAGAGCACTAGAACCGCACTGTAAAGAATTAAGAAGAATTTGTTTGTTTGATTGTTATATTAACAATCTAATTGCATTGGATATCAATGACATGCTATGATCTTGTCCTGGGGACCAGTCGGTGCTCAGTTTTGTTTTTAAACTGCTAATACTCGCACACAAATTCACTTGGTCAAGTAACATTAGGTGTGTGTTTGTTTTGATATCTAAAGCATTTAAATTTCAAAAATTACTGAAATGCCATCAAGTTAGTACAACTAATGATTACATCAAAAATGAAACAAACAAAATCATTCACATGAATATAATTTTCATAGTAGCATCTTAAGTGATACGGGGAAAGGCATTGCAGATGCTGTTGCCATCCCCTAAGACTACTTTTCATACAAATAAAAAATAAAAACCTGTAAAACTTAATATAAGTAAACTCTACTGTGTTATGCCACAAGTGTAGGAACCGTAGTTATTTTCTGTGACTTGTGGATTACTGCCTTAAACAAACCTGACATTTCCCATGGAAGAATGAGCCATTTCACACAAGTTTTTGGTTCATTTACCGCCTTGTGTTAATTATGTTATATTAATCATGGTGTCTTTCATATAATCTCTGCTAAACTAACAAGTCTGCCAGGGAAACCAATTAAATGTAATCACTTGATCTACTACAAGGCTTATTCATTTGTAATTCTATCATGTCTGTGGTACTATTCTGTTTTAATTTGTAATCACAATACTTGATCTTTTATTTATTTATGACACTACACTATAGTATAAATTGTATTAGTATAAATGTCCATCACATCTGTAACATAATTCAACTATTTTAAATATTTGGGATTACAAAGTATATAAATAATTAAAATTACATGTTTTTGTATGAAACCATGCAGCTGTACGGAGGGGCAGGTTTAATATCAAGATTTCATTCTTTTGAAATCATTAATTGTATTTAGGTTCGGGTTAATTTTTCTGTTGAAGGACCATGCACAGCCATATTCTTGCTGCCGAAACTTGTATTTTTTAAGTAGTAGAAGTATGGTATAGTTGTTTCACCTGACATTAATATTGTGCTATTGTCTTTCAGTGGAATAATGAGACCTGGCCTGAATGCTATTCTTGGACCAACTGGAAGTGGAAAGTCCTCGTGAGTCTTTATTTAATCGACTGTACATTTCCTTAGATTTTACATCACTCATTGACAGTATATTGTGGCAGCCCCCTGCACTTCACATAAATAAAGTTAAATGAGTTTTGTTTCTCAAACGTCATTGGAAGGTTCCTTGATGTTCTTGCTGCGAGAAAGGACCCTTTAGGTCTATCAGGAGAAGTCCTTATTGACGGAGCGCCACAACCTCCAAACTTCAAGTGCCTCTCTGGCTATGTGGTTCAGGTATCCATTTATCTTAATCCTTTATGTTCCATACAAACACACATATTCTTATAAAACACTGTAACTCATCAATAATAAAAAATAACTGATCTTCATAGTGACTGAGTGATGACCTTGACCCCATTTAACTCTCAGGATGATGTGGTCATGGGAACTTTGACGGTGAGAGAGAATTTGCGCTTTTCTGCTGCTCTGCGCTTGCCTAGCTCTGTGCCAGAGAGGGAAAAGGAAGCTCGCGTAAATAACCTCATCAAAGAACTTGGGCTCACCAAGGTCGCTGACTCAAAGGTATACAGTTCCCATAGCATCTTAGTTAAAGTTCCACCTTAAGGAAGAAAACCCAAGTTAAATGTTAACTCGAATGAATGTTCTGAGGCAGATCCTTCGATCACAAAGACAAGCCTGTAGTTGAAGAGAACAGTTTCTAAAATCTTTATAAACATCCATATCACTTAGAACAACCAGTTTTCAGTCATGATAGAGAATCTGCTACAGACTAGGCCTGTGCCGTAAAGCATAAGAAATTTATATTTTACTGTATGATTAATAATATTGTATAAGGGATATAGCATAAACATACAATGACTTTCATTGTCTTCCACACAGCTGAAGCAGATAAATAATGTTCCAACCCTGAACAGGGCATCTTTCAAATATGCTAAAATTGTGTGGTAATTTTCCAAGGTAGGCACACAGATGATCCGGGGGATATCTGGAGGGGAGAGAAAAAGAACCAACATCGGAATGGAGTTAATCATTGATCCTTCGGTCCTGTTCCTTGATGAACCAACCACAGGATTGGATGCCAGCACTGCTAACTCTGTCCTACTGCTGCTTAAAAGGCAAGGGAGAATTACTGTTAATCTGTGAATGGTATTCACTGTGCTAAAAGTAAAGAAGGCAAGTTAAAATTTTGTTTGTCTTGCTTCTACCAATGGAAAAAAGACCACTGACGTCCGGGCCAGACTTGATATTGATATAGAACCTGATAATGCTCCTTGTAGTATATAGCCAGGAGAAAAACGGAAAAACTGCTTTATATTGCTTTTGTCACCGCAATAAAACATCACATTTTAGTCAGTTGTGTGAAAAAACAACTTGTTTTAAGCAGTCCTCGACTCAATATGACTGTATATCTTGTTTACCTATAGGACTTTGAACAAATTGTTGCTTCTGTTTTTTTTTTGTTTTTTTTAATTTGTGTTCTCTTATGCTTAATGGTACAGTACCTTGCCTTAAAGTTAAATAAGTCATGTTTTATTTATTTTTCAGAATGGCCAGTAATGGACAGACTATCATAATGTCAATCCACCAGCCACGCTATTCCATCTACAGGCTTTTTGACACACTTACCTTGCTTGTTAGTGGTAAAATGGTGTACCACGGACCAGCAGCAAATGCACTGGATTACTTTGCCAACATTGGTACACTTTATTAACTGTAACTATACTCACAAAATTACATACTGTATCTAGATTACCAGATATTAATGAAACATAATTGATATTTTCTGTATGTCAGTGTATATAGAAGAAATATGGATTTTGTATTGATTAAATCTTATAAGTACCATTTCAGTACTACTACTTAGTAGTTGTTTAGATGCAGTAGCAAATGAGGACATAATAAAGGAAATGACAAGGAACAGAAAGGCGACCCAACATAACACTACGACAAATTATTTATGAATGGAGAATCTACAGTATACTGTACATCTGCTGCAAATTTGCGGTTTAAACAGCAATATATCACAGGAACTATCTTCATTATCAATTGACTCTAATAAGTCAATGTGTGCTGTGTGTGTGTGGGGGGTTTATCTGTGACAAAAAATAGGGCATATAAGTAAGAAAATATCAAACATCTTAGGGCATGTGAAAGTTGTATTAGAATCAATGACTATTTTACTTTTTATTTTACTTTACTTTTTTTTGCTAAACATTTCAGGTTATGCCTGTGAGCCTCATAACAATCCAGCCGATTTTTTCCTGGATGTTATAAATGGCGATTCCACTGCAATTGCTATGTCCCAGATACAGTGTTCTGAAGGTAAAGACACACACACACAATACTTGTACATGCAAGTGTTATAAATGAATTTAAAACCCCTACCCTCCCCTCCTTACACTGCTGTCCAGCTGGTACCAAACCAAGATTGAACCTAATCAAACTCCTGACCTCAGGAGTTGTTTGCATTAATGTGCAAGCGAGCCTAATCCGCTTGAACCTTGACCGATGTCTTTGACCTTGTCACATTTTACTGAAATTGTTCAGTATTGGTGGGTTATAGTAGTGTCTCTCCTACTCACTTCCAATTCTTTCCTGGGGGTATGTGGACATGGCAGAACCTGACTTTGAGGAAGTAAGCACCTCTAGGCAGAGCATTGAGGAGCGCTTGCTAGAGGAGTATAAGAACAGCAGCTGCTCTATGGACACACAGGCAGAGCTGGAATGCATCACCCATGGCAAGGAGTGCCTCAGCAAGCCCAAGTCTCGCACCATCACCTACAACAGCTCTTTCTTCCACCAGCTCGGCTGGGTGCTCAGGAGAACCTTCCAGAACCTCATGCTGAACCCACAAACCTCAGTGGCCCAGGTAAGAACCTGTTGTGTCCCGACCCTTGTGGTTGAAACCAGCTTTACAAAAATATTGGTGTTTTGGTTTGAAATTCCAAAAGTGCAACACACCCCAACACACCCCAACACACACACACACGCGTATCTGCTCATTGGTGGGCACTCCTCTCTACCCTTCCCCTTTCAAAGCTCATAGGCTTTCTCCCCCTTGTCTTTCAACATAAACTGTGAGCTAGGGTGGAAATTCGGGGTTCTGTTAACGCTATAATGCAATCGAAGAGTGTACGTTTAACACTTGGCCACATTTCGGCGGCTCTACCGACACATACTTGGTCATGTTACACTAGCGCTGTATCAGTGCCATACTCCTGTCAAACAAAAATGTAAATAACAACATTACTGCCTTTGTCTGCAGAAAAGGGAAACATAGGCACCAGGTTGATGTGGGGGCAGGGGGACTTTGTGCTCTCATTAGCCACCCCATGGTGGCAAAATGCCCTCAGAAGTCTCCTCCCTTTAGCAATCATTAACAGTTAATTGGCCCCAAATATGTCACAATAACCTTAACGAGAGGGCCTGTGGGCACCATAATCGGCTTTGGTGACTGTTGTGACCCTAATCTTGCCCCTTTGGGCCAGGATCTGAACTGATATCATATCCAGCCAAATTCCCTTGGCCCTCGCCTGGAACCCATCACATGATGGTTGTCATGAACCATCAGGTATATGCCCTGCTTCCACATGAAGGGCCGGTGGGAATGAGGTGAAAAAGGCTCAACCTTATTAGCTTATCCCCTCACCCTGGGAACCACACCGCACCTCTCCAGAACCTCTTAGTCCTGTCACTATCTGTCAGCTGTTGGGATTAAAGCGCATATCTCCCTTTTTTTTTTTTTAAATTTTTCTCATTGTTGTCAACCCTTGGCAGTTGTTTTATTCAGGCTTGACCAGGTTTAGAGGAGTAACAAGCTATTTCAAATGTGTAAATGCATCCAACTATCTATCCCTGAAACACTAACCGCTGTCATCACTGAGGATGTTGGTAAACTTGTATTTACGCTTCTCAAAAGAATAGCTGCCAACTGGCGATCTATTATTTTCTACTAAAACCCCATTCCTGTGTTTATGGTTCTTTCAAACTGAGTTTAAACTCTTTGCTATAAAGACCACTGAGACTAACGGGCCTTTGATCAAACCAGCTCACTCATTGAAGTCTCCATCATATTATCAGATGCCTGTGATTGTTTATGAGACTTCTTATATCATTGTGATCCCTGACCTTGACTTCTAAATCTCTTCTGTTTCTGTCTGGGCAGCTTGGAGTCTCCATTTTCCTGGCTCTCATCGTAGGTGCCATTTTCTTTAGGGTTAAGGATGATCAGAGTGGTATCCAGAACAGGTGAGAGAAGTGTTGTATGTTTAAACAACCATTACATTTTATCTATCTACTGCATCTTTTTATGTATTCTATTTGAGATGTTGGGTGTAAAAACGGCAGTTTATGATTTTAAATAATCTAGTCTATTGTTAATCGATACAAATTAAAGGTAAATGTATAAGGTAATTCTGAAGAGATGATGATGATGATGATAATAATAATAATAATAATAATTATTATTATTATTATTAAGTAATTAGAAGAATTGTGCTGTGCATTTGAATTTAAACAAACTATACTTTAATGATGTATAGTTATTTCTATACAAACAGGTTGATACTCTTATTTTTGTTTTAATATTTAAGAAAATGTTGATATAGTGTATGTGAGCCTCCTAATAAGTTTTCAGACATTTACACAAAAAACGAATGAAACAAACAGTTTTGAAACAAATGTGTGATAAGTGGAACAAATCTGGCACGTTTAAGCTTCTTTCTAATAATCCTACTTGTGGCATTGTTTTATTCAGGACCACCCCTGCACCCTTTGACTTGACTGGAACACTTTGACGTCAAAGATCGTTCACTTAGGTTTTCTTTGTTTTCTTATGATTACAAACAGTATATTCTTGCATTTCCACAGAATGGGGGCGCTCTTCTTCATCACTACCAACCAGTGTTTCAGCACTGTGTCTGCTGCCGAACTCTTTATCGCCGAGAGGCAGCTGTTTGTGTATGTAAAGGGATGCAGAGCTGTCCTGGGGGGAAAAATAAATTACACACTACAACATTTAAGAGAATTGAACAGCACAAAGTTCAATGCTCAATTTCAGACAAAACCAGGCATTTGTCTAGGTAGCCACAGGCCAGTCCTAAGTGTCTTTTTTTTCTCTATAGATGAAGTAAAATACAGAAAATATTGTGATGCTGCTACTTCACTTTACAATAATTTAATGCTGATTTACTGATGTAACGTCACAACATCATGTGTGTGTGCAAGATGAAGTTGTGACATAGCATCGTTATTGAAACACATTGATATTCAAACATAATCTTGGATTACTTCCTGACAGGCACGAGTACATCAGCGGATACTACAGAATTTCTGTTTACTTTCTGTCTAAGATCCTCTCTGACATCATCACCCTACGTACCATCCCAGCCATCATCTTTAGCTGCATCATCTATTTTATGATCGGTAAATCTAACATGGTCAGAGGGACTTGAGTGCAATCTGTATGAATACTAAATGGAAAACTGGAGCATTCAGAGCATTCCAATTTTTTTCCAGTGTGTTTTTCTCTACCCAGGATTCAAATCTACCCTAGCTGCCTTCTTCATCTTCATGTTGACTGTAACTCTGGTAGCTTATACAGCTACAGCCATGACCATGGCTATCTCAGCTGACCAGAGCGTTGTGGCTGTGGCAAACATTCTCATGACCATGGCCTTTGTCTTCATGATGGTGAGAGGGACACACGAGGGAGAGAGATACGTTTTTAGGGAAGACAACATGCACTCGATGATAAATGTTACGTTAACTGACTTTTTGGTTCATGCTGAAAAAATGCCTCAGTTGTGGCTGTTTTATTTAGCTTTTCTCAGGTCTTCTGGTGAACCTTCCCAGCATTATGGATTGGCTGGCCTGGCTGAAGTATTTTAGTATTCCCCACTATGGCCTCACTGTAAGTTACTGTTGAGATGCTTGTCTACATTAAATCAAATCTTGCACTACAAGGTCATCTCTCAAACAATTTTCATGGCCTATAATTTCTTCTGAAACAAAATGTTTTTTGGATTCAGGCCCTGGAGATTAACGAGTTTGTGGGTTTGAAGTTCTGTGAGGACCCTGGTATCCCGAAACCCTCCATTCCTTCCTCCATGACTAATTGCAGTATGAACGCAGCTGGTTTGTTGTGAGTAATGCTCAAATTATCCCCACATCATATTTTAATATTAGCATTTAACATCAAAACCAGAATTTTTGATCTTAGACCAACAATGCTCCCTCTTACTGATCATCATTATATTCTACATCTAATCTGTAGTATGGACTGTTTGATTAACTAGTTATTGCTTTGTTCTAGATGCACAGGAGAACAGTATTTGGACTACCTGGGAATAGAGTTCACAACCTGGGGTTTGTGGAAGAATCATGTGGCCTTGACTGTTATGGCCTTCATATTCCTCATCATTGCATACATGAAACTCCACTTTATCAAGAAGTTTACTTAAAATTTTGATTCAGATGTAGTTATGTTCTCCTGATTGGGGGAAAAAAAAGGTTGACCAGTTCCAAAATATTTTAGCATTAAGGAGTATATTTTTACAATATGATTTATATAGTATAACCGTTAAATCAGTTGAGACTATGCATTATTGTTTTGGAATTTAGCCGACACATTATTTTATTTGCAGTAGTTCCACTAGTTTGCACTGGATTGACTCCTTGAATTGATTTAACGACCTTGATTTAAAATCATCTCAATAACTGATTGTTCAGTTTAGTATTTAACCTGTAATGTTTTTCAAAAACGAACAGTATTTTGTTATTGTTGAATATATCTTGTTGTTTCTATGGCACACCCCCCACCAGTTTACAGTTGTTTTTTTTTGGGGGGGGGGGATTAATTGCTTATATTACATATGTTCTTATAAATAAAATATTTGTACTCTTAAATCAAGGCCACATCAAAAATAAGTACTTAATGAAACAGACCCATTTATTACTTACTTTATTACTTGACCAGATAAAGTCAGATGCACTTTTTAAGACAATTTATGGTTTATTAAGTTATCTTTGATCCTCAACATTCTGTATAGTTCAACGACCTAGAAAATTTTGGTTTAACTGTAGTCTTAACATATTACAACTCTTAGCTGATAAAGCATTCTCTCTATATTTGAAGATTATATATTACTAACTTAGTGATTTTATAAGTGCTTGTTTAAAATTAAAAATAATAAACATATTACAAAGTACAAAGACACCATTAAATAACACGTTACTCCACATTTAGAATTATAATACTTTATTTGGCAAAATGTAGATAAACAACTACAACATATAAGGCACAATAGGCCTACAATGAAAAAATAAATTGCATGGGTTTCCCATGAAAATTAATTGCACTCCAAACCGGAATTTGTTTCAAGTTACTATATGTATCATAAATTGATAACGTAAAGTGGTAGGTATGTCATATAGATGAGTAAATATGGCAGAGTGTGCCACACTTGTATCTATATTAAAATTACAAAAAGCAGCAAAATAAACATTCAAACAATGTCTTTTTAACATATGGTGAATGCTAGGATGTGTTTGGACAAAAAGAGTTTCTTGTTTAAGAAAAGGCATACTAAATGATACGCTGCATGTTTTAAAAGAATTAATAAAATAAGCTTGATTGCTAGTGTATACAATATTGTGCCATTAATACCTGAATACTTGGGTATGGGTGATGTCATATTATTCTTTGGAGAAAACGGTACCATCTTGTAAAAGGAATACTTTATAATAGCTTTAAAGTGTCTTTTGGGTGAACTTCAATCTCACACATTCAGTGCATTTAAGTATTTGAGGTGCTGCGTACTTGACTTTGTCAATGTGTCAATTTAGCAAAAGCTTCTGTAGCATTTTTAATGCTAGTTATTTGTCCCATAACTGACAACAAAAAATAATATGCACACAAAACCTCAAATAATCCCTTTCAAAGTTTCCATGAGAGTTGCTTAAAGCAATGTAGAGAAATTTCCATGAGAGCTTGTTGCCAAAGTGGAATGTTCTTCTGTAGAGGCGTTCTAGCGCCAAGCGTTCACACGTGGCCACTCCCACTTGTGCTGGTATCAAGGCCGTCAGTGGACAGCGAGGAGGAAGGACGCGGCCGGGGGCCAATAGGAGTGGCTGGCTGAGGGTGGCTGACCTGTGACACCGTGTCATCAGACTCCCAGCGCTCCAGCTCCTCCCTCACGAGCCTCTCCATCTGGTCCCTGTGGACATCTGTGTCCCGGCCTAAGCGCTCATCCTGATGGCAACAAATATAACACTTTAGACATACACTCACCTAAAGGATTATTAGGAACACCTGTTCAATTTCTCATTAATGCAATTATCTAATCAACCATTC
>JAOEHI010011471.1:5688-15868 GCA_025447815.1 Percopsis transmontana
ACTAGTTATAGTTATAGCTTGCAAAGCCCCTTGTGCACTTAACAATAAAAAAGGAAACATTAATACTACAAATATAAATGACTACAATGAAATAAAAAGTTATTCATAAAGAAAATATATATGTCAAAATCATCATGACCCTGCAAAAGCATTCTGCAACCCACTGCTTTATACTCAATAGAAGATATCTTTATTATGTTACATTAAAGAGGAAAAAATGTGATGACAAATACATGATAAATGCTTTAGTCGCCGTAGAAACATTTTACAGTATGCAGGCTCTCGCTGTGTTCTCTACTTTGAACGGTATATTCTATTGTTTTATGGGCTTACTTGTTGGTAGAGTGGCTGTAGCTGACCACCTCAGCCAAGATCCACTGCTCGTCTCCATCCACGGCCTTAACCCGTGCCGCAACCTTGTCGCCCTGCTTTGCCACATAGTCGCCACTAGCCGGGGTCGCACCGCACAGAGGAGGGGGGCTGTGGTTTAAAAAGGACAGGATAGGTCACACAGAAATAGGAAGGCGATAGAGACTGTGGTTTATATACAGTACAGTGTATCCCTGTGGTACACAAGAATATAAATTCAGGGTTTATGTTAGGGGAAGCTACCTCTCCCCTGGCTTGCCAATCCACAGTGGCAGTGTCATGGCGGACTGCTGAAGCAGTGTCATGAGGACTCCTCGCCTCATGGTCTTCCTGGGAGGGTCGCTGTCACTGTACACGCCTGCCATCTTGGCAGCTGGAGTACAGAGGGCAGGAGGTGAGATGAAAAACAATGACATGTTCAAATCACTTCAATAATAAGCACAGAAACTAAGACACTGTAAGACAATAGGTGGATTTCACTACTTTCATATAAACATCACATTCCCAGAAAACACAGACATACCTATTCTCCTCTCCTCCAATAATGATTTGATCTCTGCAATTTTGTCCAGAGCATGACGCAGGATGCTGAGGAATAGAAAAAGTAAAACCACTTAACATATTTAATTACATTAATCTTCTTCAACGTACCATTCTTCAAATGTTAATGTTTTGTTACCTCTGCATTAATGTATATGAGAATAAGTGATATTGTTCTGTACAGTACTAAGATCACTAAACGATGAACTATCATTAATAGGTTTCAATGGCAAACTGTTTCAACAAAGAAAGCCTAGAAGCACAGCATATGGATGGCCACTCCACAGACCATTTGCCTTCATAATCAAAGCGTACCAGTGCTTACTACAATTTCTGTCAGTGTGGCCAGATTCTACGGCCAGAAAATGTCAGCAGTCTTTTTTTTTTGTGCGGGACCTTTTGTTTTAACTATGAAAATGGCCTTCACTCACCTACACTCTGCCTCTGCATCTGCTTTGGCCGTGGTGTACAGCCCTCTCAGCTTGGTGCGGTAATATGGAGAGGCTGGATAAGACAATATACTGTACGTGTAAATATGTGCTTCTGTGTGAGACACATTATTTATACTGAGATCAAGAATTGTCCCTGTCTGTATGGTTTTCATATCAAACAAAAAAAGTATTGTTCTTTTTCTTTTTTTACAATAAAAATCTTTGATATGTAACTATTCTATTGGCATCCATCCATAATTTGTCGTTTTAGTTGTGTATTTTGTTTGTATGTAATTGATATACAACTGACGTTCTGCAAAAGTAAACTTAAGTAAATGACTCAATTCCATTGCAGGGAAAGTCTGGTGATATATGGTTATAAGGGTACAAACTGTCACAAATAAATTACCCAGATTCACAAAGTTGGACAATTAAAATATAAATTAGGTATTGATATTTTTTGGGTGTTTTAGCTTTGTGAATTTATAATCAAATTTAACAGGTGCAATTCTCATGTTCATTACATGAACCATTATTAGTTGCGAGTGTCCAATATCTGGAATAATAGACAAATATAAACCACTGCCAATTTAAGATCTCTTAAATGGTACAAGTGCTGTGTTGCCACATATCCTAGCTGCCTGAAGAGATGTCTTGGATGTTACATCATAATTGTATGTATTTTAAAAGGTAAGGAAGGAAGCAGATGTGGAAGGGATGACGACTCAACATAATGACTGACTTTTGTTTTCTGTCTGCATTCGTTCATGTGTTTTCTGAATGTTGAGTAGGTTGTGCTCACTGCGGGACCTCTCCTCCTGAAAGACAAAAACAACCAGTCGAAAACGTTATTGCTGCATTATTAAGCATCTAGGTTATAGCAAGTCACACCCACACACCCTAGTTGCACCACAAACGGTATCTAAAGTGAACTCACCTGGGTCTGTTTGATGAGCTGGTGGAGTTCTGTCAGGAGCTCAGCAATCTTGGTGTCAGCAGACATGTTTGTAGCTAAGATTTAAGCAGTGAACTTTTAAAATCATTAGTACTCTATTTGTATAATTGTATAACAAACTGTAACTCAAACAGTTATTTAAATCAAACAAACTAGGTGGGCTGGATATACTGAGATAACATTGGGTTAGCTACCGGTGCTGTGTAGCCACCAACTGCGAGCTTATTGAACCAAAATACTATTTTTGTACAACTTCCGTTATCGATTTATTTCCTTTATAGATACTTTTTTGCGTTCTTTTTCTAAACATAGTATTTACAGCAGCCTACCTCTGGTGTTTTTTCTAATATATATTCTCTGCTAGTTCCACAGATTTAGCTTGTTGTTAGCACAGGAGCCCTGTACAGTATAGGTCGCCACGAGGGACAAATAGTGCTAAGCGCATCTGCAGTGTTATGGAAAACACATTCAATTCTGTTAGGTCACAAAGATGTATAAGAATATATACTTATATACGATATAGGTTTGTTAACTCTGATTAGATTAAAGAAAAATGGTAACACCACTGGCATGATTATATGTCTCCTAAAGACTCTTTAAATATGTTTTGGAGTGGAAATGTTTCAACTTATGACCTTTGATCAGAGGTGTATGTGTGTTTGCTTGTATCTTAGTGTTGGGGCAATGATATAGTGGTTTGTAGACATACTAGGGGTTACTATTTAACAGCACTGGCACAGATAATAGTCTCAAAGTGTTTTTATCTAAGCTGACAATAATATTTACAGTGCTTTAATCTCTGGTCTGTGTGGGTGTGTATCTAGGCAGGATCGAGGACAAACTGTTAGAGCTGTAAGAGCAATGTGAGCTTAGACAGGCAGGCTCATATTTCAGAAAATATTTACTGTACAGAGCCCCATGTGACTGGGAAGCTGCCCAGATGAAAGGGCAGGAGAAGGAGTAGGCTAAGTAGGAAAACTGTAAAAACAAATGAAACACACACGAAGAACAACCACAATGAAGACCAACTAAGAAATACTCAGTCTAAAGAAGACAAGAAAAAGTCTACCAATGAGATAGGGGAGAAACAGAACATGCTGAATAGGCAGGTTGTAATGGTTGAAAATCTGTTTACGACTATCAGGCTATGAGTCAGAGATTTCACAAGTCTAACTTTCTCTCTCTCCTGCCCAAGAGGAACAAATATCACATAGGCCTATCTGAGGAGCCTTTTACGGAAAATTCCAGACCTCAGCAAAAAATAACTAAAAATAGGGAGTTGTAACTTTCATCACATGGGACAACACAGAACTAAGAGGAATGCTACTTCCATTTTTTGTTGATTGTGTCAGTTTGATTAACTACCACTGTGCTACAATAGGCTACATCCAAAAATTCAAAGAAAAAAAATGAATATTCAGGGACAGGATAGTCTAGTGGTCTGGGTGTTGGACTCCCAGCCACAAGAAATATATTCAGTGTAATCTCTCTTCTGACCATCCCATAGTTAATTGTATCACAGAATCCAGGAACTCTCAGGAATCAGTTTTGTAGATCAGGCAATTGTTGGGAAACTTCATTTAGATTTTGACTACAAAATAGTGTAGTTGAAGTTTTATGAGCCATAAGGGGCCCGAGGAAAACATTGTATGATAAACTTTACTACAAACAGGCTGACCTTTATTCAAAGATAACTAGTATCAAATTTCATGTAATGTTTGATGTTGGTTAGCTATGTGGCTGATATTGTATGTAGTCTCCACAGTATCATGGTTATTTGCACATTCGCACACACAGAAAAGGATGCCAGACCTTGTTTGTGAGTTTGTGAAATGTAGGACATAAGAGCAATCCATTGTCAAATCATCAAGATCTCAGATTTGACAATGGATTGATCTATCATTGGTATATTTTAGCATTAATATCTATACACATATGCATATATAATATTATTCAACATATCTCAGGCTCATTTCAATAACCTGGAATATGTTAAACCCTGAGGAAGTACTGTAGGGTTAAGGAATCATGCAGATGTCCATCATATGTTTATAAAGGATGTTGTTTATTGAGGTAGTTTAATATCCTGCTTGATGATTAAGTATTGTTTTTACTCTTGGAGTGCCTTCATTTTTTATTTGTATGTGTTTGTATCTATGAATAGGTTGCTAGGGCATCAAATTGCATATACTTACATAAAAACACACAAAAAACACTCATTGGGTGGCTAGTCGTTGTGGTTAATCGTTTGCTAAACTGATGCAATTCTCTGCACAGTGAAACTGGAAACCTTACGTAGTGTTGGGAGGCGGAGCCTCCCAACCCATTATAAAAAACCCTGGAAACTGCAGCAAAACATCTACTTTTTTGGTCTTTTCGAGAAGCTGTGGTGAAGTTCAACTTGAATTACGAAGTCATTGTTTTTAGTGCTCAACATAAAGTCTCTCAACAGTTTTGCACTTTTCATTTCGTAAAGTCAAGATGAGTTTTGTTGACGTGAAAAACCTAGAGCCAACCAACTTTGAGGACCAGTATTATGATGAATATGAATATTATAACTTGACAGACAAATACACAGGTAAGAAATGTTGCATTTCTTTATTTTGTCAAGGCACTGGCTGAGTTATTCTGTCGGCGTTGACTCACTGATGATTTAACCAGGAAAAAATCTTGAGATTAAAAATTTATTTTTCAAGTGTCCTGTCCAAAATAGGCAGTAGCATGTCATAAACTCGCAATTACAGACAGACAACATAAAATATAATAAAACATTCAAATAATATTAGAAATATCACTATCCTGAGGTTAGAAACATCGACAGGGCAGGAAAGCAACTTCAGCAGTTTTTAAAAATGACTGAAATTACTAACTGGGACTAAATTTTTGCATTTTCAAGCTACTTTGCAAAGCATTCCAAGCCGAAGGGGCAGCGTAGGTCTACATAAAACCCCTTTGCCATAATCAGTTCTAGCAGTTAGTAAAAAAAAAGTAAAATAAAGCGAACGAAGGGTGTACCCACCACATTTATAATAAAAATGCACAAATAAGACCAATTGATTTCAAACGAGAATTTCAGTGATAATAACATAATAACGTGTGTGTTTTGTTTTGTTTTCAGGGGGCGCTGCTCGCAAAGGCAGGTCAAAGAAGGAGGCGAGTGCGAACACGAACCGACCCAACCCTGGAGGCCATGAGCGCAAGATCTTAGACAAACTGCAAAACTCAGAGAAGAAAGCCAAAGAGTGAAACAGAGGTGATGGATTATAGCCTACAATAGACTGTAAGATACTAAAAAATACTAACTAAAAAAATGTGCAGCTAGTGTTTAGTTCTCACTTGCATGTTAAGAAAGACTCCTTATCTCCTTTTTGTGTTTTATTTGATTATTAGGCTATTAGGTATTGTGAATAGAAAAAAAATTTGTATTAGGAGCAACTACTGCTCCATTACTATTGCTTTGCATCTGATCTGACAAATACTCTTGACTTGATGCTCAATCTGACATGTCTCTCAAATCCAGGGCAAATCGGACGGCTAACCCTGGCAACCGACCTTGGCCCCCATGGTGACTGAACAAGATGGCCAGACAGCTGGAGTTTGAGCTCTGATCCGTCGGGCTAGCATGAAATGACCGGGCTCACACTGTGCCACGTGAAGGCCCTAATACATGGTGGCAAGCTATAGAAGTGCTCTGGACAGCACTCTGTCTCACGCCTGAGGCATTGGGCCACAACGTTAAACCTGCGACTTGCTGATCTGGAGGCGACACCCGAAGGGGTAACAGGAGTCATGGCAGTGTTTTTTTCAAGCTTTGTTTTTTTTTTTAGGTAATACCTTTCAAACTGAAGTTGGGAAATACATGTTTTGATTTGACAGAGTCTGATTTTGTCTTTTTTCATAGGCTACTTAGTATTCTCTCCCAAATAAAATAAATTACACTTTTTTCTTGGATGTGTTCACCAGTAGGTGGCAGCAAATGGCTAAAAACCAGTATTTACAATAAGCAGCAGCAGCAGCAAGGGCTATATGTTAACTGAATATTTACACAATGATGAATAACAAGAACACTCATAAGTGAGGTTAATTAGAAAGGTGTACAAACAAATGGTTATATAACACAGCTATTCAACTAGGTAGCGGAAAGTAGTTATAAACAGTATTTTATATCATAAATACACGGCGTGTAGGCTACTTAAACATTGCCCCTGCTGTTATATCTCAATGTGTATAAGCCTATATATCCTACAAAAAGTAGGATACAATATCTAAAAACCAGGGACCATTAATAGAGTAGGATAGCCTAGTGGTTAAGGTGGTTGACTCCATGCGGAAGGGTTGTAGGTTTAATGCCCACCACAGATGCTTACCTGTGAGCAAGATACCCGACCTTATCTACAACTGTAGCTTTCATTATTTTGGATAAAGGTCTGCTAAATGAACATCATGTAGGCCTACCATTAACATGTTTACATCATAACTCCTAAATACCCATTTATTGGTTGCTCCCGTAATCAAGTGGTTCCTATACGGGCTTGTCCTCTTCTACTGCAAGACATCAGCCAGAACAGGAAGCCAGACATGACTAGAATTTAAATCAATATTAATTTAACCATTTAGGAGCAGCAGCCGTGTAGACTTGAGATATAGTTCATCGACCGTCTCACACACTGTGAATATTGATGACAGGACCCAAGGTGGAGGGTTTCTCCGGGTGCGATTTAAAGAAATCAGTCTTTCGCAGTAGCCTACAGTAGGTTCCCGGCTAAATGAGCTCATACGCATTTTGAAATGGAACTTGGCAGATGTATTCCAATAAATCTTAATTTAGCTGTTGCATGTCTCAGACCCCTCCTGTGAGGAATTATGGCAGGATACGGTCGGATACTGAAGAAAGCCATCCTTCCTTACACATCACATTCATATATAGTTCTACAGTAGGCTACTGTATTTTAAAATTATTGACTCCTATATAGTCTACTGCTGCCAGATTGAAACGTCAGATCAAAAAAATCAGTTCTGATGAGATTAAATGTACTTTAACAATCCTTTTGTCAGGGCTAGTGCAGAGCGTGACCCAAGCGCAGACACAGGTGAGGAGGTAGGCAGTGGTTCTGGGAGTTTTCAATTAAAATACACAAAACAGGGTGCAACGGAAAAACAGACAGAGTCCAAAACTAAAGTACAAAGCCAACTGCTAGAGGAAAATCCCAAAAAACAAAACAGTTCACACAGGAGACGGACACGGACACGGACAGCACACGACAACAAACCCAGACTGAGACGGGGGAGTACAGGGACTAAATACAACAGGGCTGATTTGGGAGAACGAGACACAGTGGTGAATTGACAACGACGGAAGGACCATAAAAGGAGACAGGGCGGAGCAAGGGAGGGGCCGGGAAGAACACAGGGAAACAGGAAAACAGACTCAGGGGAAGACAAGAGACAAGACCAGGGAACAGGCGGGGTCATGACAGTTTTTTGTCAGCCCTGCAACTGAGATATAGGTCCCAGTATATCCCAGTAGGTCTCAGTTTTAACATGAGAGAAAAATAGATAAAGCACTTAAAAATGGCAGCCATTCATTTAATAGTCAAGTGCCCTGCAAGCTGTCATGGGACAAGGGGGTGAACCCAACTGCAGAACACAAAAAGCAGGCAAGGTGTAGCAGCAAAAGGGTTTATTAGGAAGATAAGCGGGGGGCAGTGGAATGTCCAGGGGTTAAGCCAGGGCAGGGACTGGAGCGGGGCAGTTTGCAGAGGGAGCAGAGTGGGGTCGTGCGGAGAGCGAGGCGATGGAGAGGAACTACATAGTAGTAGGCACAAGAATTTCAGGAGAGTGAGAGCGTGACTGACTGGTAAATCGTATCAACAATCTGGCGGTGTGGTGGAGCGGGAGCCAGGTCCAAGTAGCGACAGAGACTGATGGTAATTGTTAGCAGCTCCTGCCACACTCTAGCACACCTGAAAGGGACACACAGACGAGGGGGAGTGGGAGAAACCCCTGGCTAGGAATTAGAGGCAGGGGCCGAGGGCGTGACAGCAGCAAATACTGGGTGGAACTTAAACGGTGAACGCATAAAACGTAGTTTAATACTTCATCCAAAAGGTTAACACAAAATACAGGCTTAGCCAAAACAGCAAAAAATGACCAACAGCACCTAGTAAATAGTGTCCATAATTCCCCGCAGGTGCGCAGCCAGGACGGGAGGCACAGAGCGTGCACATGCCTGTGCACGCCAATCGTGACAGTGAAGACATATACTGTAATCAACAAAACACTCCTCACTCATTTTATGTCAAAAATACTAATTTTATGTCAAATCAGGGCGTGTTACCTTGCGCCAAAGCCATAAATAAAGAGGGTTTGGACAATTCAACAATAGGCACCATTTTGTTACCCAAGGTTAAACGCCTATATACTGTATAAGGCGCTTGTTTTCGCAACTGACAGGCTCATAAATATTGTGTCTGTGTGTATAAGTGTCTGACAACATGGCAAGGATCCCTACAGAGATACAACCGTATTTGTTTACCTCAAAAGCGTCCACCGAATGAGCTAATTGTAAATTGTAAATTTATGGATGAGGTGGATAACAAGATGGCACATGCACGTCACATGTCAGCCCCTGAACCAATGACAATTTAATTAATTTTAGGTGACAGATTCATGTAAAATTAAAAGTATTTCATGCTACAACAAATTGATGGCTTAATAGCCAATAGCCAGTTCTTTAAATGTCTGGAGAAATATGGCGGTGCTTTTAGTGCTTTTGATTTAGCCCTAGAATGAAACAGGCTATTTTCCCGTTTTTTTTTCGTGGGCTCATGTATAATTTGATGAGCTCTGCTCTGATTGGCTGGTTTTCAGTGAGGCACCTCAATTGCTCACATACAGAAGCAACATGTCTCAATAGATTGCTACAACTGTCTGAGGTTAACCTTGGAGCGTTCAGGCATCCAAACTTACAATTAGCGGTTTGGCAGCCCACATCATGTATAAGCAGGAGCTGATATGCTGTAGCCTACTAATACAACGTGCAAAGAAGTCATGCTTTCGATGTCTTGTCAAATGACATGGCAAGTATAGGGGTGTAACGGTTCTGAAACCGAGACCAAACCACGATACAAACATCCACAGTCTTGTGGACACACACCCAACCCGCTGCAGGTGCCGCCTGTTGAGCCCTCATTACATTACTAATGTAACAAAACTAATTTCACAATTCTGCGCCGTAGCCCGCAAGGCAAAGGAACTCCTGGTCCTCAAGGAGAGGGTTGTGGCTTCCACGGCAGGTCTTCAGGGCACCTCTCTGAATGCTATAATGGCAGAGGATATTGCTGCGGAGTGGGAATACCTGGAGGCCCGCTCGGTAAGCCACAACATCAAGCCTGCTAGCCTCCCGCTTATCCCGGCCCCAGAGTCTGACTGGAATTCCGAGGGAGACTGTGGCCCCGAATCTGACTGGGATTCTGAGACAGAAGGGGTCTTGGAGGGGTTCTGGTATCCACTCATGCCACTTCAGCCCTGCATGATCGTAGTCCCTGCCGCGATCCAAGCCTACCCCAAGCTTTGCTCAGCACCCAGCATTCCCACATCCAGCCTGCCCCTTGTGGGTCCCCACCTGTGCTGCCGGCTCCCACCCCAGACTCAGACCAGTCCGACCCCTATTGCTCCCACGCCAGCCCGTCCACCAGAGGGGTTCCGACTCCATTGCTGGCCTCCGGAGAGGTCCTGCCTCCGGCCTCCAGCCCGTCTGCCGGAGGGGTCCAGTCTTCACCGCCGGCCTCCAGCCCGGCCCCCAGAGAGGTTCTGCCTTCGTTGCTGGGCTCTCGTCCGTCCCCCGGAGGGGTGCTGTCTTCATCGCTGGCTTCATCGCTGGCTT
>JAOEHI010011471.1:15968-32492 GCA_025447815.1 Percopsis transmontana
GGTTCTGCCTTCGTTGCTGGGCTCTCGTCCGTCCCCCGGAGGGGTGCTGTCTTCATCGCTGGCTTCATCGCTGGCTTCCTCTCTGGGGGCTGGCTTCCCAGCCCCCAGAGAGGTTTCGCCTTGCATTCAACCCCAGGTGCCCATTGTACTTTCCCCTGGACCCCTGTTACGACCCCGCCTGTACATGTTTTATTTTGTCTCTTGTTCTTGTGTTCAGACATGTCAATGTGGCTGCCCTAAAATATATTGGTGTCTTCTGGACTTTTGAGTACCTGTTCCTTACTTTTTATTAGCCTTATTAAATCATCTTTGAACACCGCTCCTACCTAGACTTCAGCCCATGGAAATACATGAAGGCGAAGTGTGAAGAATTAAATGGATACCCTTGGTTCTGCGTCTGTGTGCATAACACCTGACAAGTTGGCTAGTACCAGCTAAAGTTAGCCATCCCTCAATCCGGTTGTTTAGCCTTCTTGCTCGCTAACTAGTCGTTACTTGTGATTGTGTGGCGCACCCTGATCAGGTGACCTCATTTTTATTTAATTTCTCAAATGTACATTCCTGGTGACATGAATCGCAGTAAATAACGAATTCAGGTAATAATTTGTAATGCGGACTGTAAAGACAGACAGACTATAGAGCAGAGCAGCAACCAGTAGGAACTTTTGACACTTTTGGAGCAATGAAAGCTAATGGAAGACAAGTTGGATGCAGCCCATGAAGAGTTTATTGTGTCCTACAAGTCTTTCTGTGCCAGAGATACCACTGCAAATTACAGAAGATTGGAAGTAACTCTAATTCTGCCCCCACAGAATTTTGGCTTGCATGACGCCCCTCTATTATTTCTGGCGTGGCGAGAATTTCTTTTTAATTCAGTCCTGATTTCAATGTTGCAGAAACAGCTGTTTGTGTGTTGTCAGCAATGTCATGCTGAGGTTCACAACACGGAAAATAACTATTTTCTAGTGAGAAGGTAGAACAAAGAACACAGGGCTAGGCTATGAGGCAAAATTACTTGGTTGCGTGGACCTGTAGTAAGGTATAGGAAGAACAAGAGAAAATTTGGGATGGGTGTGGGTTAATAAGGCATACTGGCAAGGGCGTCCCTTTATGTAAATTTGGTTTTAGGTTACAGGTTATCAATTAAGAGGGGGAGGAAAGCCCTCTTTTCTTTCTATAAGATAACAAACATTGCATTAGCATAAAGCATGTGCAGACATGATAATATACATCAAACATAAGAGGGACTTATTACAAGACATTAGATCAATACCGCAGAACGAAGATCGAATGGGGGGGAGCGTCATCCTAGGATGCATCCCCGGACATTACACTTTGTCAGTTTCAGTCTCGATTATTACCTATTCATACAATCAAAACATGACATGTTTGGACTGTTTATTTATCCTTATATATAATGTCTTTGCATTGATGTTTGTATTATTTCAAACACAATTTCAACCATTTTGTCCTGAGGTCACAAGTTGTATCATTGGTTAATTTCTTAACCATTGATATGGTTAATGTTTTAATCTAAATCAGAATAACGTTCTCCAACTGTCTTTGTGTCTAAAAGAGAATAACATTGTTTAACCCTTATCAGGAGTGACATTCCTAAGCTTCGTCCTGGAGAGGAGGAGAGGTCATTAAAGGGAGGGTTGGCATGGCAACCTGGGCCTGGTGAGAGGGGCTCTATCTCCAAAACTGGGTTTTGTGCCCATTTAAAAATTGAAAAACCGAGAGAGATGTCAAGCATTAGTAAAGTTAACGTCTGTTTCCCTAGGAATGGGTAGGAGTAGTATTGCGGTCTTGCTGTGATTCAAAACCATGTTAGGGGCCTGGGGTCCTTAGGCACAGAGGGGGGTCCACCGGAACGAGGACAGGGTGTGGTGGGATGTCTGCACCGTCTCGTTTACCTTCTGGCGTTTCCATTGCTTGTTTTTGAGTTGCTCACATTTTGATTCTAAAGTTACATTTGCCTTCTTAATGTCTGCCCCTTCTTCAAAGCAGTAGTCAAGTGATTTCTTCCTACTATTTGCATTGTGCAGGCGTCATAGCAAGCATGCGAATTAGTGTCTTCTGTTCCTACCGCACATCCACAAATCCAGGCTTGTGCTCTGAGATGATGTGATGCAAATTGTAATTGCAATTGTAATTGTAACCCTCCACAAACGGGGCAGGATAGTCTAATGGTCTGGGTGTTGGACTCCCAGCCGGAAGGTCATGGGTTTGAGCCCCAGAGTCGGCTTACCTGTAAGCATCCTTGAGCAAGATGCCTAACCCCTACCTTCTCCATGTAATAGCACAATGTCATTGTAAGTCGCTTTGGATAAAAGCATCTGCTGTAAATGTAAATGATGCGGGGATCAATTTTCAGGGCTTTAGGAGACATTAAAAATAATTGAACCCACTGACAATAAATGTCATGATATAAAGAATCCTTTTGAACGTGCAGTGTTTTAAATTCGTTTTAGAGGCATGTGTTTTCTATGGGCCATTAATGGGGAAAAAGGCAAAAAACAGCATTTCCCTGCAGTACCAACTTTGGCCACCATGCCAGGAAGAAAGCAAGCCTCCCGCCCAAACATGGAGGCTTGGTCTTACCAAGTAAACTACCCACCTGGACACTGACTGGGTGATGGTTCTGTAAACAGTTTGAACTAAGAGTTCCCAGTACAATCTGAGTGGTTTTACCAGGCTGCTTGAGTATAGCATGGATGAACAGCCGATAAGCACTAGCTCTTTATTGAAATGCAGTCTGGATCACAATAGAGGATAGATCTCAAGTATGTACACACATACAGGATATATACTGTAGTGTCACACTGTTTAATCTGATTAGACGATTCACTCCATCACTGCACAGCAAGAACAATGGCAGACACACATTCACATAATCTGTGCTCTAGAATTTCAGGCTCTGTTCATCACATCAGGAGCTGTAGCGGGGGGCCAACGGCGGCCAAGTCTAGAAAGCAATTGCTGAAACCCGAAAATCTGTTTAATTTTTCTCCATCTGGCGTCATATTTCTGCACAAGTGGAGGTCATGCGATACAGCAGAAGTGGGATTTCACAGTTTGGAGACACGAGATAGTTTCAAGTCTGTGACATGTTTATTTAAGCTTTTTGTTTGTTTTTCCATTGTTTTAGTTTTTTTTGTCTGGATCAACAAACAACTGTGTTCAGGTTTCTGTCTCGAAATTCAATTACAAGTAGGAAGTTTCCTTATACCTGCCAGTATTTCCACCAAGTTACGGACATCATTGCAAAGATGAAGATACGTTTAAAATCTTTTTTATCAGGCACATCCATTACATTTAAACATAATTATTCCTTTATTCCTGCATTACTGCATTTTTTGCAGGCTAGTATCACAAGTTTGGACCTAAATGGACCTTTGTGAGATCTCTTCCACAATGTGCAGACACTGGACACAGCACACATTGCCAATGAAGACCACAGATGTGTGTTTTTCTGTATCCTGGAGCCGGGCAGTGGGAGCTGATTATTCATACATGTGTTTATAGAAAAGAGTTATGACTTACAGCCTTGCTGGCAGACTATCACAGAGCTGCTGAATGAATCAGATTCCCACACAGGTTATGGTGGAAAATAGCAGGCAGGAGTGTTTAGTACACCTATATATATGCAGCCTATATGCTTATTTAACAGCAGAGAAAGGGAGGTTACATGATGACTTCCCTAATTCTGTTACATAATAATATTTCCTTTTCTGAATAAATTATGAGGCTGGTTTAATAGATATTTTTTCCATATTGCCTAATATCCACCTCCCCCATACCCGTTCCAATAGTCGTACCCCCACACCCCCACCCATGCCCTCTGCGGTGGAAACACAGAAGCTCCCCTGGTTTCCTAGCAACTAAGAATTCCAATCGGGACCACTGACAAGACCACAGACCTCTTGTCTATGATACTGTAATGCGATATGTTTGTGTGTGTGTGTGTGTGTGTGTGTGATACTTGTGTTGTGTATTATGACATATTTAGGTCCAGAGGATGCTGAGAAGGGACAAGAGACAATACATAGGACAGCACAGCCTACAGTTATAAGGTTTAGGATGAATAAAACGACAACAATGCACTTTTAATATTTATATTTATCTACATTTCTGCTTAAAATATTGAGAATATCACAATAAAGTGTAGAACACATACAATAATGTAAACAGGTTGGTTAGTTCATTGTCTTAGTGAGAGGGTTGCTGGTTTGCCATGCCTCTAGGAGCAGCTCTGCAAACAAATAAAACAAATAAAAAAAGAGCTAACATTGTCTAAAATAGCTGCCCGGGAGACCTGCTTGCTGCTTGAAAAATGTCATTTCTCTGCCAATTTAAAAATAAAACTATGCACATCTTCATGTTGTGAAACGCTGCCTACGTTTTAAAGCCATATTCATACTTGATATTCTTCATGGCATATTGGCATTCTTCTCCCTGCCAGGAACAGCAGCTGATTTATTCTAGCACTGAATGTTAACCAGTCTATCACTGACAACCAAGTATGTTTAGTATTTGCTGTAGCAGCAGTCGTAATTGTCAGTTGATCTATGTACTACTGTAGGCTGTACTTGCAACTTTCCTCTAATGGTCAGGGCTGCCATTCTTTGGCAGCAGGGCCCTTTAATCTTAGTTTCTCAGGACCCTGTGCTGTGTTTCCCCCTAAGAACTGCTGCTTTATCAGCCCACAGATCTATTATTCCCGTACATAGCCAGAGGCGGTTCTAGCAGACTTTGTAAAAGGGTCTTGTAGCACTAACCACGTATCTTCTGCAGTAGAAATATTAACCATGTATCAGCCGAAATAGAAGTACTAATTCTCCTAGAACAGATACAAGGTTAGTACTTCTACTGGAGTAGATACCTGTACATGGTTAGTACTTCTACTGGAATACATGGACCAGTCTGGACCTGTCTTCATCCCCTCTGTGCGTCTCTCCGACTAGTCTAGAAATGCACACAAATGTGTCATAGCTGGCTTCTATTTCAGAACATGTTGGGATGAAATTATACATATAAACAATATACACACATTAAGGGAGTAGGTGTGCATTTCATTTCATAACAAGGTTCAATATAAAGAACTACAGAGATGAGCAATGCGGCCACAGGCGTTGTGCGTCTCTTGTGGGCAGGGTGAGATTTAAGGTACCGCATAACAGTACCATTCCAACTGAGCAAGCGAAAGTAAATAGATTCCCAGGTAACATATGTGGGTTAGTCTCTACAGATGTAATTTCCCAAAGTAAGCCTCCGTGAGAAGAGGGTGAGGAAGGAGAGAACCGCATCTGTAGGGTCTGCGGTGTGGAGGAGTCAGAGAACCCTGTTGAACACATCAAACAGCCAAATGACTAATGCTCTGCTGCCTCCCTGCTGCAGTGCTCGGCCCTATCTGCTGTTTTTATTTAGGATGGATATGCCGCGTCTATGTGTGTGTGTGTGTGTGTGTGTGTGTGTGTGTGTGTGTGTGTGTATGTGCTGTATATGTAAGTGTGTGTGTGCAATATATTGAGCTATGGACAATGTTAATCTTTTGCCGTCGCCCACGGGTCAACAAATACCTTTGCAATATGGTTTTCGATGTGTGTGTGTGTGTGTGTGTGTGTGTCCAACAGTGTCGGTGGCAGCTTATTGAAGTTCTGCTGTGGCTGACCTGTCTGGCCCAGCTAGCCGACCATTCCCACAGAGATGGTGTTTCACACGTCGGCCTGTCCACACGCACACACACACGCACACACTCACAAACTATTCTGCCCCAAATTGACAACATGCATTGTCAGTCTGGATCTAGGTATGAACCAGCGCCACCCAGAGCTCTGTTTCACCACATCGCTGCGTAAATCATCTGGCTGTGTGACATTTGACTTTTGCAACAGACAGTAGCCACAGACAGGGAATTCTACAGATGTCAAGCCTTGTCTGTCTTGAAATACTCCTCTGGTGCTTCTTGTCAACAAGGCCATTGCAGACACGGCAAAATCTAAATTGCCCAGAAATACCTTTGCCTTTTCAAACAGGTCTCCCAGTGGATTTTGATGTTGCGCAGAAATGCAACACAGCTCTGCATTGCTGAGCCTGCAAGAACTTGTTCTCTTTCTGATTCTGTACTGGAAAAACTTCAAACTTCAGTCTTTTTATTTTTCGGAGACGCCCCTACATTGTGGCTACTGCTGTAATGTCATGTAACTAGTAACTTATCTAGAAAATGGAAACATTTAGTAAGTAGTTCTAGTGACTGCTGATGTCACTTGTTCAAATGTGTTCTAATTGTTATTATCTATATTAAGTATATTAAGTATTTATTTTAAGCACTTAAGTATTAAGTTAAGCACTACTGAGTATTACTATTACTGTAATTCGCTTTGGTTGAAAAGGGTCTTCTAAATGACTAAGACATAAGGGAGTGGCAGTCCATCCCTTTTTGTTCTGTAAGGGAAAGAAAGAAAGCAGTTTAGAGTCCCATACCGATGGTGCGGCTGTAGTCTGACAAACTAAAGCCAGCTGTCTGTCTCTGGGGTGATGTGTCAGAATAAAAACAAACTCATTTGTCCTGTTTATAATGAAATTGCAGTCGTCACTTATCTTACCAAGAAAAGACATGGGTGACTAAAAGTCAACCTGCATTTAGGGAATAGTGAGTTATTCATGACATTTTTATTGTACCCAAGTAAGGTTTCATTCATCACTGTTACATTATACCTTAATGTACACTACACACGTTGCAATCAAATAACCAATTTTCTGACAGCCATAAATATAAAACCTGTAGCCTGACTGCAAAATAAAACTCTCCATACTGTTAACTTAAATGCATAGACTTATGTTTCAGACTACAGTACAATTCAGAGTTAGAGTCTAAAATACAGCTTATCGCCTGGTTATAAACATTTCTGAGCTCCATCCTGAATCAGAATGCCATTTATTATTATTATTATTTATTTAAAGTAAATTTGCACATAAAAAGAACCTTACTCATGTGATTCTTCAGTAAACATTCACTAGCTTGCACAACTTTAATTATTGATGATAACAAGAGTCAAATAATTAAAAAATACTGCCCCCCTCCCTTCCCTGCGACTCACTATGGAAACACTGATTCAGTGTAATTAACCTTAAGGTCCTAAGCTTAAGACACAATAACAATCCCGGTCTAATTTCCCCTGCATTAGTACCCTACACCCCCTGCGCGCACTCTCACACACAAATGCTTTCAGAATTTCCTTTCCGTTGCCAATACTTTTGTCTTTCATCATCTGTTATTTAATGTTGACCCTTTGAGCTGAATAGCAGCAAATTTGCAAAAGTATGTGGGCAGTTTTAATGGCCCCATATCAATCCAATTTCCAAATGGTTAAAATTCAGAAAGAATGTCACACCTGGGGCAAAATATGACTGTCTTGTTTTATACAATGATGTTTTCAGAGAGGAATTTTGGCTGAATGACGTGTTAGACAGATTTCAAAATGAGTCCCTTCAGACAACACGCTGACCACATAAAGTAGAATTTTATGATAGGGGACCTTTAATGCATTAATAATGAATCAGTTATACATATATATTGCACTGGTTTTTGTCTTAGTCCCAGCCAGTGATAGTAGTGGATTACACTTTAAACAGCCATGACACTACCCGCTATAGCAATTACTATATATGGTCATGAATTTGCATATTTCAATTTTGATTCATATTTGATTTGAGGTGTAATTTTCCGGGCACTAAGCTAAGGTTCTCGCTTTTTCTTGGTACCAGTAATTAGGCGCTGGAGAGGTTAACTTTTATAACCTGTCTATGAATGTATGCTGTACTCATTTAAATTGTCATAAACATGACAACATGCACAAAACAGTAGAAAACCTATCATACAAAAGTCAGAGAATTTCCCCTATGATTTCCCTATTTATTTGACCTATTTATTTTGACCTAGCCATGCCGATGCCACTGTGACATGTTGCTATGCTTTGTGTCTTGCTTCCGGCTCTACAGACAGGCAGCCGCGAGCTTGCCTGCTAACCTAATCATTGCTGGTGGCTATTAGCAGTATTTTGTATGCTCAGACATACTTTAAATGTATCAACAAAGTTCGTAACATTTCCACCACAACAGTCGATGTCTAGGATGCATTATTCAATACTGACTGAATGCCCTTTCAAAACTCTTCACTCAGCCAGCACAACAACTGTCAGTTGTTGCAGTCACAACCAGGGATTGACCGATGGGTTTTTTTCAGGGCCGATGTCGATACCAATCATTTGTAATCAGAGAGGCCGATAACCGATATTGGGAACCGATATACATTTGCAATAAAAATTTAGAATAACGCAAACTCCAACACAAAACATTGTTGAAATGCCTTTAAGCATGTTTAATTAAAAGATAAGTGGTTGTAATCCAGCTCTATTCCTTCAAGGATGTGGAGCATTGGGAGCCATGTGTGCCGCCATCTTGGAGAGGGCAGTGCTTATGTGTGTGTGTAGGTGTGTGCTCTACGAATAGACGCAGTTTAGAGGCAGGAGAACGCAACATGTACCTACAGTTTGTCCCAGTAAAAAAATGTCCAAACTACGGTTCCGAGCTGAATTAGCAAGGACGTAACATTGGTAACAAAACGCAGAATAGAAATCATAATCATACTAAGGTAAAACACAAGCGCGACATAATATTCAGTGACATAATAACATATGTAATATACACTTTGTACAAAAACGTAGGCTACCGTACCGGCAACAACACACGAAGGCCATGCCATAAGCATAAATCAAAAACTAGCAACAACACACAAACGCCAATGTGCCATACACATAACGCAGAGTCAACGCTAGTGCGCTTAAAGTATCAATGCAAATCCCTCCAAACATACCACTTTCACAGGCAGGGGCAGAGCCAGAGATACTATTTTGCTGGTGCTATGTTATGGGGTTGCTTGACTTTTCAATGAGGGTGCTCTGAAATTAAGGGTTTCCCAATAATGTGCTAGTCACCACAGTTTAACGCATACACACACATACACACACATACGCACATGTGTGCACATATGCCACCAAATGCGTTTTTTTGCGCTGGGAGCGTCTATTTCTATAGAAATCCTATGAAGTTCAGTGTTGACAGCATTCAACGTCAACGAACCTTGGCACAAAAACGCCCTCAGCATACAACTTTTTTTCCGCTCTGCTCCCAGCGCTTTCAGTTGAAAACATTCCAACTTTTGTAAAGCACTTGTTTTGGCTCATAAATGTTATTATAAGTATTTTGAGTATCTGACAACATGGCAAGTATCCCTACAGAGATACACACGTGTCTGTTTACCTCAATAATTGTAAATGAACTGTATAAAATGACTGTACAGTCAAAGAATTAGCTGTTACATGTTGAGCTCTGTTGCAAACACTTCTGCCTGGCATATGTAGGCTACTGAATGTAGTAATAATGCATAATAAGTTAATACAACGCTTCAATATGTATGTCAAGCAAGCAGTGTGTGACAAAAAGTATTATTAAAGTAGTATTTGCTAGTAAATTAAAACATGTAAACACATTTGAATACATTTGTTTTTTTAACAAAATAATTGCCATCACTGTCAACAACGGCAGAGGAAAAACTCGTCTGCTGCCAATGCCAGGATGCTATTTCTTTCCATCGTTTTAGTTAACCTTTCTAAAGTTATAGAGACTATACCACTATTGACGTTCACAATGAAGTAATGCGAAAGTTCTAGAAGACGTTTTTTGTAACCTAGCAACAATAAGCGCTTGAGAGAAGCGCTCTGGAAGTGCTCTGAAAATGACGGCGCTCCCAGGACAAAAAATGCGTTTGGTGGACACAGGCCCAATATGGATCTAATAATTAAAAGATGACCTCAAAAATGTTGATTTATATTAGAGCGCTTGCTCTTAGTTGGACTTGACTAGACTGCAGGGGCCCAAAACCTTACCACCTGACAACAACCTGCCTTTCGCTACAAATCACAAGGGAAGACGTGTGTTTATTATCATCCTATACATCAACATTCTTATTCTCAAACCCCACCTTGGTTCCCCTTTTACCTGGTTCTCTCATTTGTTCTGTCACTATGGATTCTCTACTATTATACCTAGGTTACTGTCACACTCTATGGAAGCACGTCAAGGTCATAGGAATTAGGTAACCCCTTCTTTGGAAGAATTTCCAGGTCACTGGGAAAACAGACATTTTTTTAAATATATTTACAGACATTTCATTTCAGGATCGGTGCCACAATTATATGTGTTGTATCACTGCCCTGTAGGATGTCACTGAAGGATAGGCCATCCAACATACTTAGGACGAACAGCATCTGACAGGGTCACACCGTGTGTCCATGACAAAGAACAATCCATACGGGAAGCATGTAAAAACACAAGGGACATTGTTCAATTGTAGGTGAGGGTGAATTGGGAGGGTGTAGAGTGGTTTTGCTCCAGTCAGTTTTGAACATTATAACGTGGGCTAACGTGCCACTATAACATCAGGCTATGAGACCCTGGTCAGAGCTGAGAGGCAGGATTGAAAAATAAGTTCAACCGTGAGGGCATGCAGCCTCAGCCCCACGGCTCCTGCCTGGACAAGTCCCAAAAAGACAATCCCGCCAAAGTTCACTTGGCAGCCATCTTGGTAACGCCCACGGGCAGCTACAGTAGTTTGGCTAACAAGACTAGGCCCCTATCTAAATGAATGGGGAGAGAGCCATAACTGCACTTTCAATGGTCACCGGGACATAAAAACTGCATGAATTCAATAATCAGTCAAATCTGGTATAAACCGCTTAAAAAGTTAGGTAAAAAAGTTTATAAAGCTTTTTTCCCCACTACGCATGCGCAAGGTCAGTGCAACCACACGATTGGCCTAATTGGTTTCCCCGATCGGCCCTTGTAAAGCAGACGATTGGCTCTTTGGGGGGAGGGGCGGGATATGTGCATACAACCGCCATCTTTGGCGTTACGGACTTCCCCCATAGAGTTCTATTCAAGTAGTCTGTCTCTTCTATAATGTATCTGGTCCCGCTCGGTCAGGGCTGTGGGGTCAATCAGCTAATGTGCAGGTGCGTCTCCTGCAGCAGCTGTGAGTGGAAGTCCTGATGACCAATTTGCCTGGTCCAGTCAGTCGGTTCATCCCCGTGTCTGTCTAGGGGCTGTCTATTATGCCATTTACAACTGTAATGAAGGTGTGTTTAATCTGCAGATGTCCAGCCTCTGAGATGCTAAAGGTTCATGTTGCTTTGCTGCAAAGCTTCACAACATGACTTTCTTATTGTAAATTAAAAAATTTAAAGCATAACCAAACACTAAAGTGAAATAACAGAAACAACACCATCTACAGGTTAAACACAGGTTATTGCAATTGCTTTATTTGCTGTCTTAAATTAATGCCAGGTCATTCACTCGCCCTGTGTGTGTGGCAAGTGAGATTACTTTGCTTTAATGCACAAATGATGGTCGTTTTTTGGCCTCTTTATCCTTTTGAATAAAGAGGCCAAAATAACTTCCATAATCTATAGGTTGAAAAAGTGTAGTCCTTTGAAAAACAATAAAAAACTATTTATGTATTTATTTATGTATGTATTTCCTTAGTTATGTATTTCAGGATTTATTTCATAGGTATATTTATTTATTTATTTATTTATTTAATATTGACTTAATTGGCATTCCATAGATGAGAGCACTACCAGATTGCATTGCTATTTGAATTTTGACACCAAAAGAGCGTATTGAAAATGAAGTAAATGAAGACTGGGGGCGCTGTTTTGCTGGCACATTGAATTTCCATTTGCAAAATGAATTTCCATTTGAATGAAGAGACCAAAAAAACATGGCAATATGAAATGCAATTGATTGAGCTTTCATTTTAATTTTTAATCAAAATATTTCAAATAGATTTTAGGATTACATTGTCACTTTGCATATTGAATTGTCAATCGCTAAATACATCTTCAAATTGCATGACCAAATTGCACATTGAATTGCCATTTGCAAAAGGAATTCCCATTTGAACAAAGAGGCCAAAAAACTTGAATAGATGATGCTGTAACTACAGTTTGATTTTAGTGTTTGATTACGCTTTAAATTTGAATTGCTATTAGTGTAGGAATTGTACTTCTTATGGTCCCAAGGAAATAACATTTAACATGAGACCTCTTGGATTTGCTAATACGAGTCTCTGTCTTTGAGAATATACTGGCACACCGCATAGGATGTTTCTGCATCAGGAACAGAGTTCCTGCTGTATGGTAGCCAACACTGCTTTCTACCTCGCTGCCATTGACAAAAAAACGCCTAAACTGATTTCTGCAACTACAGCAGAACAAAAGCAGGAATTTAATTCATTAAAAAAAGAAAAATGACAGCTTTCAAAACCATATAATGCTGTTCTGTCTCACTTGTCTGATTTCTTTGAGTTTCTCTTGATTTCCTTGCACTGTGGGTTGTGTACACATGTGGCAAAGGAGAATTGTCAAGGAATCTAATTTCCTGTTTCTTTCACTCATTTGCCTGGAGTTGTGCTGTCCGCCCTCTTTTAATTGAATAGGTTATAGCAAGCTAATGTATGTTTAAATAGTTTTTCAGTGCGTTGGTGTCAATGCATCACGCACGTGTGGGTGTTAGCCATGTTAACAAGTGAAGTACAATGCCATGTGGCCAGGATGACTCAAAGCCACTCCTGAATTGCCACAACCAGACCCATCTCCATGGCAACAGTCAGGTAATGCTACACAGTTTATTTCCTGTTTACGTTTAGACGCAGGTGATCAGTAGACCTTAAAAGTGGCATTCTAACCCTCCCATCCTCGCATGCAGCTGCAGTTATTATCAGACAGACGGCAGGAAAAACCTGGCACTAGTTGGGAGAACAGTTGCAAGGAAAAAGTTTTTGTAGAGTTACAAATTCCTGGATTCTTCTAGAGAGCTCTTACCAAGAGGATAGGTGAGGGGGAGGAATCTGACAACTTCAAAGATTAGAAGCATGTATTGTATTTTTCAAAGAAAGGAGCAATGTAATCTTGTGTGTACCTGAAAATGTGTTTCATTTTGTATTGAGATTATAAACTCTATACAAACTAAATATACATGTAAGATTAGTAGGCTATTCAGTTTCAATATTTGAAATGAGCATAAACTTGTTTTGTTGTCCTCCATATACATTTTGATATTTTACATATTCCCATACATTTGCTCCCTGGATTACATGGTGTATTATTATTAATGCAGTGCTTTTTTTTCTCAACGTCTGCACTTAGTGAAGTATAAAACAACCATGTTTTTCCATCTACAAATGTCACAGAGCCTGTAATGAGTGGATGTGTTTCTGTGCAGGAACACAGGTGTAACATTTAGCGTTAAGTAATACATTTTTTGCACTCTGAGATCACACTATTTTTGAATAATCATCTGGAAAAATATATTGGCGCATTGGCTTTACTGAGCTGTGATGATGGTAAATGATGGTAAGATCTCTTATATGCAGTGACTAATATCAACCCTACAGGAAAGATACACTGTCATGTCTGCGATATTCCTGTGACAACATTACACCTGGACAGATGCTTTTATCCAGAGTGACTTACAGTGAGTACGGTCAACTATTAAGGAGCAGGTATAGAGATTAGTCGTCTTGATCATGGATGCTTACAGGTGGCCAGGCATGTAAAGGGTCGAACCCACAACCCTCCACCCTAACCACTAGCCTTTAAGCAGGTATGTGCTGAACTACCCACCTGGATGACAACTGGGCAGTGCAGCGGAGCTTTCAAAATCAGGATGGTTTTACCAGGCTACTACCCTATATGGTCTTGAAATTTATTCTAGTTAAAGTAGTCCCTAAAGTTCAGCAATTTTGCATTTACTGAAATAATTTTTTTAAACAAGGTGCCAGCTGTCCCGCCCTGGTGCAACCAAGCTCTTCGACACAAGCGGAGTCAAGGAAATGGCTGGGTCTGTAGTACACATTCTATAACTTTACATTTAAAACTTTTTTTCCAGAACCACTGTTCAAGTTCAAAGCCAACGAAAGTACACGTGTCTGTAGGGGGAAGAGTAGAAAATGATGTGTGCCTAGGAGCTTTTTAGGGGGAGGAGTAGAGAGGAGTGTGAGACACTCACACAGTTTCAAATCAAAACAACAACATTTTTGTACTGCTGAAAGGTATAAGTGAACACGGCATGTATCACACAACAGGGTCTATGCATGTACAGGAATATACAACATCAGCTTAAGTGGGTTACCATTCCTACAAAAAAACAAAATAAATTAGTATCAGCTCAGAGTTCCGTTTTCAAATGAACAACAACAGTGTGACACCTTTTCACGCACCAGAAAAAATTGTCTGACGAGGAACGCTAACAGTCAGTACAACACCAATTAGACCACAGGCTGTAAATTAGAAGACGTTATTCATTACCTCAAAGTAAATGAATTCTGCTGAGAGAAAGAGGAGGAGGAGGAGAGGGGGGAAGTGAAATATGCACGAGGAACTTCTGATGCAGTTCGTGGACAAGTGGATGTGTGTGGGTGGATGAGAGATGGGGGGTTGAGGGAGAGATTTTTAACAAGGGGGTCTGTCTCCCATCACCCCAGGGACACCTATCTGTCTGCACCTCCAACCGAGGTGGAGGGGCCAGGGAGGAGGTGAAGGAGAGGACCAGTGGGAGGCAACAGCTCATAACTCACTTTCCTGTTGGGAGGAGACGAGAGAGAGAGAGAACTGCTGCACGTGTGTTTACGTATGTATGTAGGGTTGTACGCACACTTGTGTGTGTGTTGCTGACATGTGTGGATGCATGCCTTTGTGTTTTTATTTTCTTGTGAGTGTGTGCGTGTGTGCGTGTGCGTTGGCGTGTGTACACGTGTGTTAACATGTTCTGTGTGTGTGTGTGTGTGTGTGCGCACATTGCGTGCACCCATGTATCATTAGGCGTCATTAACTACAAATTATACAGACAACAAGAGAGAGACAGATGCTGGAGCTGGCACGTCTTTCTGCCCCCCCAACACCACAACTCCCCACCGAGATAGAGATAGAGAGAGATGATGGGGGGAGGGGGTAAAGACACGACAAGGGAGGCGTAGAATGGGAGGGGAGAGAGAGAGAGAGAGAGAGAGACAGGGAGTTAATCTAATCCGTGTAGTGTGATTAAAGACAGAGTCTTATTGCTGTTGACACTTGAGATTAATGTGAAGCGCAGCATAGAGGATATTGAACACACAAGCATTAAAGAGCAAAGAGGAACGATATAAAGAGAGAGGGAGAGAGAGAGAGAGCGGGGGGGGGGCGCTGCATTACCGATGATGGGGGGGGCTAAAAGTCACAATCTATTACCCACAGATCCTCTTTTTGGCATGTAAATCCTGAAACCCCCTCTCCAGTTTTCCTTTCTGCTCTGTAACACCGCCCCTGATAATAGGGATCTTTTTAACATCACTACAAACTCCTCTTTTCTCTCTCTCTCTCTCTGCCTCTCTTTCCTGAGCTCCTCACTCCCTCCCCTCTCTCTCCCTCCCCTCACTTGCTCGACCACTCTCGTGCACACCACTGTCTATCTCACCACCTGTTAGTGCGGAGACCCATGCGCTGACATCCATTTGTTTGTGAAGGAATCTTCTTCTCTGGCGCAATTTAAGGTAGGACATGTCTCGCAGACCGCTGTTTTGCTCCCTGTCTGTCTTTACACTAGTCTCTGTGAGATGATGGTTTATGGAGAAGTCTCTTATGATGGCTGTGGCTCTGTTCATTGCTGACAATTATTCATCTCTCCATCTCCGTCTCTCTCTCTCTCCATCTCTCTCTCCGTCTCTCTCTCTCTCTCTCTTTCTCTCTCTCTCAATTGGGGTGGTGTAGTGGCGGTGCACTGTTAACTCACTTCCTGCGTCTGTCAGGTCACCATGAGTTTGATCCTTAACGGACGACAGTTCGCCACAGAGCACCATGTCTCTCTCTCTCTTGCGTCCACTTCCACTCATTAAGCTTTACAGTATTTGATCACAGCTCGCACAGAGAAACCATCCAGTCCATTACAAATAATAATTTGATGAAACCCCCAATAAATTAAACCCTAAATAACTACAATCAAAAATTCAATTGTTTGCTTCTCTCTCTTAAGATGAGAGATTTCTTAAGTGCCTTTTTTTGCCTTTCCTATTCCTAAACTTGCTCTTCTCTCTCATTCTCTGTATAATCTCAGAACTGAAAACTTTAGTCTCTGGTTGTTGTGCTCTTAACCTGAGGCCGTAACCAGTAACAGCTGTCCTTTTGCTAGTAACGTCTGTCTCCTAACTGTCTCCCAGTAATGAATGAATGTGTGTGTGTGTGTGTGTGTGTGTGTGTGTGTGTGTGTGTGTGTCAGTCAAAATGCAGACTGACACTATCAGGCAGGAGAAGTGCCTCAATGACTCAACACCACCTCTGAGGTTCTCCATAGGGGACATACACACACACACACACACACACACACACACACACACACACACACACACACACACACACACACACACACACA
>JAOEHI010011488.1:0-18305 GCA_025447815.1 Percopsis transmontana
ATTTAACACCCCGCCCCCCCCCCCCCCCCCCCCAGAAATGGAGACACATGTATGAAATCCTAATTAGTGACTCAAGGGGCGTGGCACATGATGAACCAAGGAGGGTGATTATAGGGAAATAGTGTGCATGTAGAAATAGAACAGAAATATATGTGACGCATGCACACACACATGCACAGACCCCCCCTGACGCTTCTTCTCAAACGTTCCTATCCTTCAAAAGGTAGAAGCCATGCTGGGTTGAACTGTGTTGGAAAATAGACACGTAAAGTCCCTGTGTGTGTGTGTGTGTGTGTGTGTGTGTGTGTGTACACACATGTTGATTGTGACGATATGAGCAGGATGAACAGGATGAACAGGATGAACAGCTTTGTAATGGTAATGATCCTACACTCATCTGACATCTATAGAGGATGTATTGGTCTATATGCCACACACACACACACAGTAAGCGGTGCAGCAAGAACATTAATAGCTGTGTACACCTATGGCCTCCTGCTGTCTGTTCTTCATGAAGGAATGCTAGAAATGGAACAACTAGCTATGTCACACTGAACAGCTCTGACAGAAATATTTAGAAACTATATGCTATTGTTAGCAGTTATGGTTCAAAATGTTTCTACAAATTTCTTCTTCAACAGGAATTTTGTTTTGTATTTTGTTTTATGTTTCACTTTAGTACTTTAGTAGAGTTATTTAGTACTTTAGGCCCAATGTAACACTGATTTAAAAAGAACACAGGTGTTCAGAGTTAACATGGCTGGTTAGACCTCTTCTCAGGACTGTGAGGGATCAGTTTAATTGTCAGTATGAAGGAAGGACATAGCAATAATAGTAATAGGTGAGTTCATTGTATCATTGTATCAATATGTATTTTAGTGTTATTAAGAGACATATAAAGAAGTAGCTGTTACCCCATCACTTAACAACATTACCAACACAAATATGTTGCTATTGGCTCAGTTAAACCTTAAATGCCACATTTGCTGCTTTTTATTGCTGATTGCTATTATATTAAAATGCTTTACCCTACTGCCCAAACATGAAAGCTTTCCCCATTTAAGGTTCTGATACCTGTAGTTGAAAAGGCACTAAATTGAGTACAAGCACCACTTTTCTGCTATTGTTAGTACACTGTTTACTAGAGGTGTACAGAGACATAATTATCTGTATCTGTATTCAAATAGAAGAGCAGAAATGGGCGTGGTTTATACCAGGAGTCACGTCAAATCGTTTACTTTTTAACCTAATGCAATGCAATTTTTGTACGTTCAAAGCATCAAAATTATTTAATATTGGCATATTAATTATGACATATTTCCACATCCTCATACTGTAATTGTCATCTCTATTTATTCATTTGTTTAAACTAAAGTTTTGTGAACTGTCTGAACCTCATCACCACCCACCTTTAACTAGGGGACATTGAACAATCAGGAACCAAAAAAAAAGTATATATCGAAAAATTCGGTTTTGCATTGAAAATAGAAATACACAACCCACAACTGAATTTTCTGACATGTGAGATATTCGTCACAGCCTCCTATAGCTCGTCGCACGAGTCTATCGATTCTCGTCTCCCTACTCTCACTGAAAGTCAAACGACAGCCGATTCAGCTGTGTTCTCGGCCCAACTCTGACAATGTGTCGCTGATAGCCAAATCGTGCTTAAAATGTGCCAAAAATGCACAGTGTATGCCCAGCTTTAGGTATCGCCACAATAAACTGTAAAGGTGTGGTTCACGGGACTTGTGGATTCGGTAACAGGTGGGCCTGTCTCCCATAGTAAAGGAGCCGAGAGGCAGGCGATAAGAGCGGAGCAGGTGATATGTCGAGGAACCAGTACCAAGAGCTGAATAAAACCGCACAGAGCACGATGAAACAAAAAATTTATGTTTGCCACATTTTGAACAGGGACAAAGAAACTGCAGAATCCCGGAGCTACGCCGGAGCAACCAGTCCAGAGGGGCCGGCGGAATGTCTTCCCTCCACCGACCCACTCTCAGGAGGAGGCCAGCCTGGGCACTTCCGGTGGGAGTGCCCACTGATGGGGGTTGGCCAGGTGGTGCGAGTGGTGGCACCTCCAGCCGCCCAGAAGAGACATACCGGGTTCCAGTAAGGATTCAGGGGGGTAGACACCAGCCGATGGTGGATACGGGCTGTATGCAGTCTATGATTTATCGAAACTTGGTTCGACCCGGGGCTTTGGTGGAGGCATCTAGGGTGTATACATGGTGATGTACACGAATACCCGATTGTCTCGCTAGACATAAGATGTAAGGGCATAGATTAAAAGCTGCAGTTAGCTCCCACCGGACACACCCCGTAACTCTACGGTACTGGTTGGACTGTGCCTCCCAGGAGGGGGAGGAACCTGCTGGTCTAGCCCACATCATTTTTGGCATTTTTACGAATTTAAAGTAGTGATCGTCATTCGGTGAGTCTGATTTCATAATTAGTATGGTACTATTGAATAATGTAATTCAATTTGTGAAAGCACACACAGTCACCTTAGGCTACATAGTTTTTTGGATTCCATAATATTATATAACATTATTACGCTCATATAACACAATATGCGCACGGCCAACTTCATGTAACATATTGTATTTTGGCCTTTCAGACTGAAATGTGTTGGTTGCTGGTGCTGTTTGGTCTGTTTAGTGAGAGTGCTACTGGTCGGAGTTGGTCTGCGAGTTTGTGTCAACCTGGACTGTTACGAGCGTTTTAATAAACCTATTACAGTGTGGGGTACAGTACACAGATATGAAGGCAATCAGGTTGCTGTCGCGTGTGTGTGAGGTTACCTTTACTATACATTTACCGTTAATTTGCCCACCAATTCTAAAACTTTTGTGTTACTTGTGGTAACACAGTTCCTCTAATACATCCATGCTACCCACCCACACCACGTTGATATTTATAACTGTAACTGCATTTTAAATGCAGTAACTATGTTTTCATTTTTTTGTTAAAAGTTTAATTATGTTATTGAGTAAAACTCTAATACTTCTAATACCTTCAATCTTTATTCCGCCTCAGTCCAAGCCTTCCATTTTCTCATGCACACTCCCGGCTGAGACTCTTCACCCAATCTTTCAAAGTCCCTTCTATGATGCCATCATGGCCTGGCCGCTTGTGTTTTGAAGAGGGATCATATAAAGGTTTGTATCGACAAACTTTACATCTGTATTCGTTTGCCTTCTCTGCTCAACCAATCGGCATTAGCTAGAAGTAGAGAAATGCAGATACGTGTGACGTGTTGCGTCTGTGTGGACGAATACAAGCCCTGACAAATCCTGTTATCGCTAAAACCTGCTCAGCCAGCACATACGACCAGAATGCTTCTTCAGACTTGTGTGTTCTGATTCTGACCATGCACATTAATGCCTTCTATTCCTGGCGCTCATCAATGGACCACCACAAACTCTCACATCGAGCTTTCCTGGATTCTAGGTGACTTCTAAAAAAAATGAACTCACTAACATTTCATAATATATAGAATCGTTTGGGTATTGCATTCAAGGAATGTTTATAATCATTTTAGAGGCGCGTGTTTTGAAATGGTCAATGGAAAATGGGCTTTTTGGGCAACACAGGTATTTTGGCTGCAGTACCAGCATTGGCCACCATACCAGGGAGCAAGCCTCGTGTCCCACTCCTGTGGACTTGAGGTGCGTGGGTAGCCTATTTGTGTGTCCTACTGGTATCCTGGCAACATCTTCTTCGATACTCTGACCTACCCTGTACCATCACAACCATACAAAAGGAGTTGTCTGTTGAACCATGCCGTGCACATTTTTATTCACGTGTGGCATGTGTGTTTCAGCGTTTCCCAGGTAAGGCGCCTGTGTTCCCCTCCTGCTCCATCTGTCCCATGGGCCTGTTGCCCTACGCCTTTAGCTGTGGAGACAGGTGATTAGTTGTTCGGCCCACACCTGCTCCCAATCCCCAAGTCCCGTGAACCACGCCTCCCGACACCCCCCTCCCGTACAGACGTGGCTAAACCACGCCCACACCTCCACAGATACCTAATGGTTTAATAAAAGCAACAATGCCCCCTAGTGCACATGTTTATCTCACGTGTAGGTATGAAGACGCCTCAGCGAACATTGCAGAGACACTGAAAGCGCATCTCAGTGGAAGCTCGAACTTGCCTTCAGTCGGCATTTAGAAATGTGCTGGATGCTAAGTGACATGTCGTTGACAGCCTTAATGGAGCCAATCGTAGGGTGCCAGAATCAGCGGCGTGACTGTAAAAACGCAGGGTCCATTTTTTACATCTCAGTTGTCATGTATATCTCAGTGTAATAAATATAAATACCTTGCACGTGACATTATACTCATCAAATAACACACACAGACATTTCTGCCTCTGTATGCCTTTTTTTTCCCTCACACGTCCAGACATAAAAACACACACACACACACACACACACACACACACACACACACACACACACACGTCTTCCAAAGGCCTGCTCTCTATCTGGGAGTTGTCAGAGTGAATTACCTGCATGTCAAAATGGAACAGATAAATTGTCAAAAGAGCACAGCAAATTGACTCGGTCAAGGCTGTTGATCTATTGTTGTAGCACAGAGAGGAGTCACGCATCCAGACATAGTCAGTTTCTCTCTCTCTCTCTCTCTCTCTCTCTCCCTCTCTCTCTCACACATACACACACACACCATCTGTTTCTGCTACAAATACGCAAAGGCTAACATCTGATATTCACAAACACAAATAACAGGAGCACTAATACAGTATATGGACATAGCGATGGAGAAAATTGGTGTTAAAATGCAGTGTCATTTGCAAAATCCGAAATAAAAACTAAAATCGAGTGAAGGGCCATTCCCTGGTGATATTACGGGATCCTGTTCCCAGGGTTTCTGTGGTGAGACCTTTAGTCTTATAAAATAGTTCCCCAGTTCACAGTAACAAAGAGTGTCCTGGCTGGGAATACCATGTCTGGATGTTATGCATTCTTCACTGCATTATTTTTTAATCTGGTTTGGCAACTATTAATAATGAAAGGTAATTTAAGTTTAGTATTTATATGAACTTAACCTTTAGTAACTAATTTTGAGCTAAAAGATAATTTCGTATTTAGGGGTCTACAGAGCATCACACCTATAAATAAATAACGAGAAAGAAAAAAATGTAACAGTAAAAATGCTGTGTTTGAATAACTCTGTAGTTTAGCCTGAACGGCCTCAAAATGTCGCCATTATTCATTTGCATTTATTTGCGTTGTGCATCTGATGTTGGACAAACGTAAAACCTCAAAGGAAATAATGATGGTACACTGCGAAAAAAGCATCGTCTGGCCTAAAAACAAGTTCCAATGCATTACATTCCTCCTCAGGGGAAACACAGATATATGTACAAACAAGTCCCTCAAAATCTTGATTTTGCTCTCGAAACTAATTTGTTGAGTCAGACTCTGCCGTTCCTAAGAACAGTAGCCACTAGATCAACTAGATGACATTTTCTTTGTCGGAGATTCCCTCTGCTACAGCGCTTATCTGGTCCTTTCATGTCATGAACAACCATGTCATGGTTATCGGCTGCTATTCCTATTTTGAAATGTTCAATAACTTGAATCTGTATGAAACTTTTAAACAAGAGAAAGCCCTGTAAACCATGTCTCCCGAAATTGGTGCAATATATTGTTTCCAACAAAGCAGAAGCACCATGAAAATAATGGTATAATTAAATAGAATAAATATATTGACTGTCAGCCTGTACCTGTACCTTTTTGGCTAAACTTCTGTGTTGGTGATACTGGATGAGCAGATAGACATAGAAGGTATGTTTGGGCTGTTGTATGTATTGGCCTAAAGTAGTACAGTAGATGGTTACAACAACTGACATTGCATGACATTCATAGAAAAAATGCTGAATAAATCAATTATACTGCCAAGCTTTAAAAAAAAAATAAACTAATTAAAAGAATCAACTTCCCCCTTACAAGTACCTAACTTCACCCCAAGTGCTGTTCTTTCAAAGAAAACTTCTGGATTACATAGCTTGCCCCTCCATAAGCGGTGACTTGGGTAATTTAATAAAGACCTTTTCTATGTCTCCACAGAGACATAGCAGGTAATTACGCCCACATGCGCGTTATTATGGGATAGCAAATTGATCCGAGAGTGCCCAGTGGTTGCCGCTGGAGACAGATGGCCATCGCCGAGCGCCCATCTCCAGTGGCCGTGGAAACGAGTGCGAGAGCGGGAGAATTAACAAGGTGCCCGTTAACGACCCCCGCTTTATTAAAGGGCTACTATGGCTAATTTAGTCATTAATCTAATAGCAAGATTAAGGTGAGACAAAACTCTCACCAAAACGTCTGACCCTTGTTTTAAAGGGCTGCGTTTTCAGTGCGTTTCAATCCGTGTGTCAGTGCTCTCAGTCAATTGTTTGTCCGTTTTGTACCGAAGACAATGGAAACAGAATTAGCATTAGCGAGAGAGGGAGCGGAACAAAGCTGCAACCTCTTAAACCTTTCATTTAAAACCCTGGTGTGTTTTTAAGTTGTTTCATTATTAAGACAAGGTGTGTGTGTGTGTGTGTGTGTGTGTGTGTGTGTGTGTAGTTTCATTATTAGTGAAGGTCTGAAGAAGCGTAGAGCGAGAATTGTCCAAAGACTTTTAATTGGATTGCCAAAGCGGTTTCTTAATTGAGTTCCGTATTGTTAATATAAAAGTGTACATCTTTATGTTGCAATGTGCACACACACACACACACACACACACACACACACAGACAAACACGCATACTTAAATTGAACCCATGGGGTCAGGGCTAGCAAGAGAAAATGGGATGCTGTGCGTTGATCTGCGGACCATTCAATTTAGACACGTTTAGATTGACTGGTTAATTTCTAACAACTTACCTATAATAGCTTTCCTTTCTGTCGCCTTAATTAAGTTTGCACATTAATGATTTAGCTGGGGATTGACACTCTTTAAAACCTGTTAACATACATTTCCCCTGTGGTCAAAAAAATTAAATAGAGTTAAAAGATTAAAAAATTAAACCTTGTATCTTTGTGTTTTAATTTACATACAGGCATGTGAACACATACCTGTACAACAGACTGATTAACATTAAGGGCCCCTCACAAACCACTAAACCAGTGTTGTCCTAGGACATGAAATACCACACAGCCAAGGCCATACTGACAACTCTAGAAGCCGTAACCAAAACCATGAAAATGTTCCTCTTGTCTGTCACTTGTTTAGTCGTTGTTTAAGGATCAGAGTTCTGTTTGACATGCAGGTTAGCCTATCTAATTATATGAGGACACTTCTATACTTGGAATTAGCCAGCACCACTATTTCTGACAGGTCTTCAGTTTTTTTCCAAAGAATTTTGAATTTGATACACACATCAGTTTAACAGCTAAATAACCCAACAAAAAAAAAACTGTGAAAAAAAGCATACAATTGAGATTAACTGATTTTCAGTATAGCCTTGCCATATTTATTGTTGGCATTGTTCTACCAATTTATTTATTTGTTGACTGGTTAATTCCTAATAATCACAGTGCCAGTGCATACAATTAATTGGAGTCTCTACATTTCCATAGGTGAATAGCGTTTATGTGTAGTGCTCTGGAATGGGTAGGCCTTACCCAAAGGCAAGGCATCAGACACAGAACAAACAAGAGCAGATGAGCGTGACTATATGGATCCTTATATCCTGTGGGGGTCTAGGCGTTGGACTCCCAGCCGGAAGTTTGTCGGTTCGAGCCCCAGAGCTGGCCTACCTTTTAAGCATCCTTGAGCAAGATGCCTAACCCCTATCTGCTCCATGTAGTACCAGCATGTAATTGTAAGTCGCTTTTGAGTATTTTGTCATTTGTATTTGACAGGGCTAAAAAAAAAAATTCCAGAAGGGACCTGCTTTCTCTGGAGCTGGACCCACTGCTCGATTCAAACCTCCCCTCTTCAGCTCTGGTTATGAGACTGTTCTCATTAGCAGGAATACTATTCCATCTGCACAGGAGGCCAACTGCACCAGAAATATTTGATAGTTAGTTGTTCTTAAAGGCAACTAAATAGGCTACTAATTGAAGTAGCTTTCTCTTAATTTAGTTCTTCCACCTGTTGTGAAGAGTTAATGACTTTGTGTTAATCTGTGAAATTTATTAACAGTGAATTTTTTCCATTACTTCCCAATAATTGCAATGTGTTCATTTTGGTGGACGCTTGCCCTTATTTTAGATAATGCAGTTTGCAGCACAGACACAATTGTGTAAAATTAGTGAAGTGTGTGTGTGTGTGTGTGTGTGTGTGTGTGTGTGTGTGTGTGTGTCCACTGATATGCATTAGCGCACCTAGGGCATGATTGTACTGTGAACTATATACGTTTCTTTGAAGAAACATATTGCACTTTACTGTGTTCTGGCTAAATAGTGCTGCTGGTTTCAATACAATCATAGGACAAAACTAAACGTAAGCAAGAAAACTGGCAGGGCTTTAATATTAAACATTTAATATTAACATCATGTTTAATATTAACTCAGCAAGGTGCCCATGTCGCTGACAACCAGATATGACTTTTATTAGCCTAAATTTCATCTAAAAGCTTTGGTGTCCTGTGGTGTAGAGACTCACTTTAACACTTTGTTTGAAACAGGATTTTGGAAGAGCTTACACTTGCATTCCAGTTCCACACAAAAAGTTTGTTAATAGTCGGTGTTCTTTTTTAGAATGCAATATGGCTTATTTCCGATAAAAACACACATATTGTTAACACCATTAACACATGGCTTTTTATCGAAAATAGCAAAATCATATTTAATTTACATAATATGTTTTAGTTAGTTTAACAAATCAAAACAAAAGTTGTCACATATTAAAAGAGGTTGAACATTAAATCATCCTCTAGCTGTTTTCAATTAAAGCACAGAGCATGAACATGCTTAATTCAATCTGCTTTATACAGTGTATGGAAGGTACAGTACAAGGTCAGTGTATTTTAGCTGTATAACTGACACAGAACACAGACGCTGATCAATCAGTAAACTGTAGCCTGAGACAGAGAAAAGAGACCAAAACAGGATTAGATAATGAGTTTTGAGATGCATCTAATTAGCATGGACAATACACATCTGGAGTGATTACTGGTAAATGCTCTGGACTAAAAGCAAAGCTTTCTAAACACATTTTCTGTTCACACAGCCTAGCACATAGCCTTGAATTGGATTTTTTTCCTTTTCCTACTGTATATCTCAATATATTATTTGTATTAGCAGTCCACAAATGCCACTCAGATCTTCTCCATTAAATTGGTAAGTGGATTTATAACTCCACTACTTTAAACCAGCAGGTGAGAGCATGTCTCACAGTGAGAGTTGGCAAACACCTCAGGGTGGTAGGGTCTGGGGCTAACTTGGCTTGTGTGAAATATAGCTTTTTTCTGAAGCTTGTTGCATTTAACGTGCTATCCATTGTAGCCATAATCTTCTCTGAAGAAACGCGTGCGCACACACACGCACGCACACACACACACACACACACACACACGCACACACACACAGGAAGCTGACGACTGATAGCATTGACAACCACTGCCTGAATAACGTGTTGCCACTGAAATCACTGGCTAATACAAATATTCTATAACTGTTTTCACCCACTATGTCTAAAACAAATAGGTTGGAAGACCGTGATGCCCATGCGCATTCGAAAAACTTTAATCTTGCAGTAAATATGTACACAATGCAATGTTTCCCACAGGATTTAGTGACACTATGGTGTGTGTGTACCTTGGACCCTCTAGGGGGTCAGGGGACATGCTCACCCGTAAAAATAACTATAAAATAGTTAAATGCAATCTGGTGCAAAAGTAAACAATTGTGTGCTTTAGTAAACAATTTAATCATAAACACATATGAATGGTGATGACATAAAAGCATAAAAGTCACACCCACAAAGCATGGTAAACGAGACGAGAGTCGTACGAAATTTATTGCATTTGTTTTATGAATACCCCGTAATGTATGACCTAACCTCCCGCTTCTATACATGCGTGCAAGATAGAGCAAGGAAGGCCATATCATGGAAGCAAATTGCCATTCAAATGGCATTACCTGGTATGGTTTAAAATTGCCCGTTGCAAATGGTCCATTATCGGATCTCCTAGCAAAAGTATATAGCACTAGCCTAATTGAAAACCCCTCCCCCTTCCGCTCGCTCCTTAGCGACACGAACGTTTTAAATGAGATATTTTCGGTTAATTTTGAGACTATGGTGGGACAAATTAAACTATGCCGGGCCACCATAGTCTAGGTAATTAATGGGAAACACTTCAATGCATGCATGTACAGTATCCTCCCGTGGTAAAACTTAGTAAGAACCCCATCTTGAAGTAATATGAAAAAGAGCCTCATAGTGGGGAGATCAGTTATCGCTCACACATACACATCTTAATACTGTGATGTTTGACAGTGTGACCCAGATTTGTGAACAGGATGTCTCTATCACAACATATCAGAGCTCTCATTGTATGCTTGGCTTATACTGAATAAGACGAATTTGTGTACATTGTGTATAATGTTTCCTCTTCACTTTTGATTTAACCAGCCTTGAATAATCTTTGTGTGTGCGCGCATCTGTGCATCTGGTAACATCGGGTACGCCTTTAGAAGCCTGTCATGGAGCTTTTAAGGTTAAAAGAAACAAGGCCTAATCCACACTTAGAGGTGGCTTGATACATGGAGCTGTGTGTGTATTCTTGTGAGAAAAAATATCCTTATACTGTACTATCTTCCCTAGTGGGTTCAAAAACCATGTATGTGTCATTAAGGTGTGCAGAATGGAGGGTCGGGGCTGAAAACACAGACCTAAATCAGGACTAAAGGTTCAGGGAATGAATGTGAGTTTTCCCCACGGCTAAAAACAAAAATATTTATTTGACTAAAAACTACTGTAGAATTAAGAAGATAGAAAAGAAACCAGATATAAATTGTCAGCTGCAACACGGTGTCATTTACACAAGCTAAAAGGTTGCTTGTATTTAGGTGCTCCAAGGAGAATATTTAATATTTCACATCTTAAAGACTCACACACTCAATTGCAGAATACAACAATGTTGGTGCCTAGAAGCATGGGGAAAAAGGAATAAAAACCCAGTCAAATTTTTCTCAGATTGTGCCATTAGTTCATTTAAAGGTGTAATTACGGGAACGACTAATCTTTCATCATATTTTAATTATGATATCATGTAGTCATTATACCATCTCCTGAAGGGACAAAGTTAAACTTTTTACTTTAGTGTTAAAGGGTAATTATTTTGGCCCCCTAACAATAGTCCAGGCGTTTCTTTGGTGCCGTGATATACATCTAGCCACAACCACCTTCATTCCCATTACGAGCGCTATGATAAAAACCCTCCATAAACCCCCAGCATTATCATCATCTTGTAATTTTTGGGTCTAATAATCTTCACAGGATTGTGTGTGTTTAATATTTATTTTGTAGCTCAGTTCGAGCTATTTTATGTAGGTTAAGAAGTTTTTGTATTGTTTGGGGTTGTTTTTTATACTGCTTTTTATGTCTTGTTTTATGTCTAAATCCTTTGTACAACAATTAACTATACATATATTGAAAATGTATCTATGTGTGAATGACTTGTCCAATCAAAAGTGAATCAATTGACAAAGACAAAGACTTAAACCTGAAAGGACGTCTTCGCTTCACTGAACGCAAATGACACATGCAATTACTTAGAATTGGACACCTAACCTGTTAATCCTGCAACTCCAGACAGTCGTGTTGACCTGGATTTTTAGCAGGGTATTTTTCCCCCTTTCCCCTGGATGCCTTGGAGACAGTATTCTTAGGATCATGTCTCTTGTCTTAAGATGACAGCTATAATACCTAGGAAACCATGTAATAACAACACTATAATAATAATGTTGACATAGGTTGGCTCATTTCCACACATTTGGGTACCTCTAATAAATTACAAAGCATGTTGAAAGAACCAGGAGCCGAAACCTCCCGGTTCACCGTCTGCCATGTGAGCAGACATAGTAGATGGTCAGAAAGCAGAGAAATATCTCTTTGGAGGTCTGCTAATAACAGAAGACCTTAATATACTTTGTTGCTTAGATGGAAGAAAGCATAAGCATTGGTTTACATCTGAGGTGGAGAAGTTACAAGACGCTAGTTTCCACATGCTGATGGTTAAACGTTCTGTAATCGTATGAAGGGAAATCAATTACAGAGTTTCTCTTGTATCAGAGGCAGGATAAGACGCATATAGCTGCGATACCAGTGTTCATGTAAAGCATATAATATAGATGGTGACAAAACTGCGTCACTGTTCTGTTCCTTCAATTTAACTTTGACTGTTAGCCCTCCAGGTGAAGTTATGAAAGTGACAGTATAATGAGCTAAATAATGATTTCAATATATTATGTATTTAATGATTTACATTTCATGCCTTTTTTGTTTTTTTAAATGCTGCATTATGTGCAAACATATTTACCTCTAGCCTGGGTAAACATTGCATTGTAGGACAAATGTAACTGCCTGTGATATTTATTACATTACTATTTCAATAAACCTACTAAACACAATAGAATTTCGAACAATAATCTTTTCTGAAAAAAGGATTTTACACCAAGTATACTTTTATACTAAATATATTGACAGCACATGAATGCCAATGTCCCACTATTCCATGTATTTTTATTACCACGTTTTCATCTAAAAGTATTTTAATTTTAGTAGTATTAGATTGTCATTGGAAACTTACTACAGTCTTGCTAAGACAAAAATAAAATAAAAATGTAGAGGTCATGAAACTCTCTCCACTTGTGAGGGCGTAAGACTGCTATTCAGGTGAAAACATGGCTGATATTACTGGAAGTGGAGTTCAGAGGTTTTAACACAACAGTGGTAAAACCTGCTGTCCGTTTCCCTCAGGCCTACAGCTGGCGTAACATTGGCATTAAATTAGCATTAGATTAGCGGGGGATAATAATCAGACAGGCAGAATACACATCTGTCCCACTATCTTCCTGAGCCAATATTGATACACAGTCACCGCTTTTAAAACACATTGTGAACGGATGGTGTGCAAGGCTCGGTGACAGGGTTGACAGAACACACACATGGGTTGTTTAAATATGCGCGAGGCCCAGATTTAGCATAGCGCTAACTTAATGAAGCCTCTGGTATGACCAGTGAATTAGTTAGAGAGAGAGAGAGAGATGGAAGGGGGGGGGGGGGGGTAAACATAACAAAATGGAGGAATAGACAAGGTTCTCTAGCCTAATTCCAACTCTCTGCTTTTGTTTCATACTGTATAAGAAAGAAAGAAGTAGATGATGACAGAAGGGTGTCACAACAAAGTTTAAGGAAATAATAATGACACATAAATAAGCCTTATTGTAAAGCAAACAAAATCAGCATGGACATGATAAGTCAAGTATTATCAGTAATGTGGGGCAGGTGTGCAACGTGTTTTGTAATTTAATTGAGTAAAGTTAGTTAAGTAAAGTTAAGAAAAAGCTAGATGTCAAAAAAAACGATGAACAATGATAAAGTCACGATGGGAGAAAAAAAAATCCCTCTCTCCTCCTCTCTGATGAAAAGCGTCAGCAGATCTTTGATTTTACAGCCCGTGCTGAAGGCTAATGCACTCCTGTGGCCAATTCACATCCACAACAGAGCAGGTGAGATGGCCGGCCGTGATATTCCCCAGTTCAACACTGGTTAACGGTGTTAGGACATAATGCTCCATCAGTCAGCCCACTACTGTCTGAGCTGCAGAAATAGCCCTTGTATTAGATGTTACTATTGGAAATTTGCACTGCTTAAATCTACTGTACTGTCAATTTTCCTACAAGGGGAAACAAAAACAAACAAAAAATATATATATATATAGCCGTGGACAGCCATGGACAAAATTAAGGGACCGCTGCATATTCTTTTAAATATAATCATATAAATATCAAAAATTTTAAAAAGTATATTAAATAATTCCAAAAATATACATATAAATGTATTAAATATAAATGTAATTGTATATACATTTTTTTTAATTTTTTTTTTAAATGGACAGTGGTCTTCATTTTTTCCATGGCATATATACAGTACATACAGTATATATGCTGTAGGCCTATTGACTGTCCTGTAGCAGGCTGTCTAGTTCTAGCTCACTTTATGACACTAAATACTAAATACTAAATACTAAAGTTAAGCTTATTGTTGTAATGTATTGGCTTTAAAATGACCAATTTCAGTGGCTTTTTGAAAGTATTTTTATTTTTACAGTCTGAAATTATATATGTCTGATGCCTAATCCAGGCCTGAAATGTTGTGTCAAAACAACTCCTAATTAGTGTTGTTAAGATATTAAGAGTGACATTAATTTCCATAAGATGACAGTGCAAAGCAAGAGTTTGTAGTTGTCTTTGTGGAACACATGTAACTGACCTTTTTTACTCTATAGTTTTAGTATTCAGCCTTACATCTATATCAGTAGAATTCAATTGTTTTGACAGGTGATGCAACTGCAAATATCGTACCAGCAAAGGATTAATAAAGAATGTATAGATTTTGATCATCTACGGAACAGAAAACTAAAAAATATTAAAAATATTTGAAGCAAAACATTGAAACTAAGGGTGCAGTCACACTTGGTCCGATTTAATGGTCCGAACTCGATTACTCCCCCCTCCCCCTACCCCTGCTGGTCTCCGTTCACATTACATTTTTTGGATGCGAACACTGGTCCGTTTACGTCATCAACAAAAGGAACGTGCAGCCAATGTTGCTAGGCAACGACGCAAAAGGAGGGAAATCTTCAGTAACAGCTTTCACAGCATCAAATGAACCAAACTAACGGCTCAAGTGGACCCGGGTCTGCACCAAAAGCTCTAAAAATCAACTTCCTCCTGGTGTATAAGGGGGTTCTCAAACTTATGCCTAGAAATGCCTTAATAATATAATAACATTAAATATACAGTATATAGCATTGAAAATCTATTCACATTGTATGGTTAATTGAAAAGAATAGAAGAAGAAATGCTGTAATTACCCCAATAGCAGATTTCAATCTCTCAGGGTTCCCCGACCCACAGTTTGAGAACCACCCAGCAATGGAACACGACATGAAATGGACAGGAAGCATGCAAGGCTTTGAAGGCCTTAAAGAGACACGGGTGCGCGGGGAGGGAGAACGGGAAAGCTTGCTGAGCCAACTAGACATCAGTAATACTGACGTCTGAAGAACATACACCTTTGTCCTCTGCTGTAATCAGTCATTCAGCCCTGACACACTGCTACGTTGTCAGAGAGAGACGGAGAGTCTGAAAGAGTGGTGATTTGTGGAGGCGGGGGGCAGATACAGGAAAATGGAAGTAAAAAGTGGTATGTGTGAGCAGGACACAGAGGAAGTAGGTGACAAGGATGGACAGAGCGTGTTAGGGAGATCCAGTAGCAACGGAGAGATAGCTGAGTGAAAAACATGTCCTGTCCTAGATCATGCAGGACGAGCTTCATTTTGTCAAAGCAGTGATTAAGAGATGATTAAGGCCCGCATTCTAAGCCGATTAGGACAGCCGTGCACCGCATCAGGACAGATCACAGCGATTTGGGAAAGTGTTAACTTTGTTCTATCAAACTACTCAAATTTGTATGCAATTCCAACAGACAATAATTGTATTTATTATATAGCAAATGTTATGTAGTTGAACGGATTCAAAACCACTTGTTCGCTGGTTACAGGACCATTGGTGTCCAGGTGTACTTAAAAAAAGGCAGTCAAATCGTCTGGTAGCTTTGAAAATCGCCATCAAACTTTTGTTGTTCTGATTTAGTCATGTGACTGAAAACCTACAGTAAATTACTAAAACCATTTTGCCACAAATATCACCAGAACTAGATTGTGTGGTATTATTAACTGCCCTACAATAAAACCAAGGCAAAATTATTCCACTGTTCTTCTGATCAGTTTTTTTTTTATGTCATGTCCGGAATAGCTGCTCTGCAAATGATTTCCCCAGTGCAAGGTTAATGAAAATAAATACAGTTTTTTTCTTTTCAGCAAAGCCAGGGACACATTTTTTTCAGCAAGGCCCAAGCATGCACACACAAGAATGCACAGACGTATGCCCCCCTACACACAGAACATCTTAAAATAAATTCCGGTCTATTATTGTTGGTGTAGCGTAGGATGTCCAAGTTTTGGGACAAAGGGGCTTTGTTGCTAGGGATGTTCAAAGTTAAATTTTGGTGTATATTTTGTTTTCATGAATTTAAATCAAACCCTCTATAAACAAAAATATGTCCGCCTGCATTAAGTTTGGGCTGTTCCCAGTGGCTCAGATTGATGCCTCAGCACTTTTAACCTTGTCCTATTTAACACCTAACCTTGAAACTTTTTCAAATTGCATTTTAACTACAGTGGTGTTTTATGTCAAGGTGGTTTCTAATAGGTAACCTATATGAGGGAATTAAAATGTTAATGAGATATGATGATTATGGTTTGAAACGCAAACAAACGGAACCTAAAATCAGTTACATTGTTTATCCATGGATTATGGTTGATATTGAATATGGATTATTGTTCAAAATTCACACAGTGGATTCTGCATTTATATGTGCGAGATTAGATTTAAATTTGTCATCAAATTACTTCACTATTCAAGGGTAGTTTTCTAAGCTCTGAAAACTCAGTTTGCATGTTTAACCTCCGCTCCGTTGACAAGTTTGCTATACTTACGTTGTCATATTTCAATCTTGTTGCTGCATTCTGCAGTTTTCACTGTGCCCTGTAAAAATCTACAGTGTTCCATCACACTTTGAAATGCTGCATGCATAAAAAAGTTCAACCTAACTGAATTCTAAAATGCCAAACTGTCACATGCGATTTACTCCTCATATAAGGAAAATCAGAGGATTGTAGACACCTTTCCCAAGGCGAAACCTCAGCTCCTGAGCTCCACATAGAAAATGTCTATGGAAATATTCAAACTTCTGACAAAATGTCAAACACACATTTAGCTTACGGAGCTACAGCTGATCTGCACAAAACTTGGCGGAGGTTAGCTCGATCTTTTAGACGCAAGGGATTTCGATTCATTGACTATTTTATGCAGGACATATAAAAAAAAAAGCTGTCTTTCAAACATTTAAACTAATGTTTAAATGTAAACTTAATTTTAAACTGAATTTGAAATAACCTTGTTAACACGGAATTGATTGCTGGATGATTCATATTTAACATGGAACAGTGCAGAACCATCTATGGGTAGTGTCACATCAGTTCAGTAGAGAGTCAACAATTCAATTAGCCCTTATCTTTATCCATAAAGATTACACAGGGCTATCAGGACTAACTTTGCCTGCACGGCACATCGTTACCATGAATGGAATGCCAGTCCACTGAAGTTCCACACACAGTCTCTCCAGCAATTCACACCCATTGCCAACTAAAGAATGTCAAGGTAGCCGGACCTGCAGGACATTAGACGGGGGAGAAAGCTGGAGAACATGCTAAGCTCCCTACAAATCCCCAAACACCCAAGACACTGGTGCTGCAATAACATACAGTATAGTGCCAGTACCCTGCTTTCAGTGCACATAGAGCTGAATGGCAGGCAAGACATTCCTTGCAGGTTTATTTCAAGCTGATCAGTGACTGGGACTGACTGCCAAAAGGAGATTTCACCTGTGGCGTCACGCCTTTCATCCACAAAGGTCCGCTGCATGTTTGATCATTTCCTGATGAATAGATAATGAAAAACGAATCCTTTACTAATTATTTCATATCACACAGTGCGCCGTGGTTGGTTAGTCAACCACGAAATCTACAGTTGATTCTACATCTGACCACAGGGGGGAAAAATGTAATAATTTCACCATGCGAACACAAACGCTCGCGTGCATCACACACACAAATACACTCCAAACCAAACACTCCGGTGTGTTTGGGCATTGAGCGGCGACCAAGTGGTGTGCTCTCAGGCATCTCACACTGACAAGTAAATACTCACTCAGATACCATCGTATTTATACCCCTCTCCCTCCAGCTTGGTCACTGGTGTCCCTGTGCATCTCGCTTACTTTGTTGTCTTGCCGTCATCTGGTCGTAGGTACGCTTCACTGACTACACAACTTGGTAGCTTATCTACACAGAGCAGGTTGCACAGTGGGGGTGTGTGTGCACTAGGAGATATAGTGGCAGGAGTAGAGGATTTTGGGCAAAAGTGTTTGAATAAGACCACTCAGTTTGCCAGCTAACGCGCACGCACACACACACACACACACACACACAC
>JAOEHI010011488.1:18405-32482 GCA_025447815.1 Percopsis transmontana
GGGCAAAAGTGTTTGAATAAGACCACTCAGTTTGCCAGCTAACGCGCACGCACACACACACACACACACACACACACTAAGGGTTAAGGTGTACAGTGGAGCGCTTACGCAGGGGGGGGGCATTTTCAGATGTGGCACACGAGGAGGGGGGAACGTTTAAGATGTGACACACAGTAAGGGTTGAGTGGCCTTTTTTTAAAAGCACAGTTTCTAAACAGATATTTATCAATTTGAATTTTTTGCTACAGTGCTATAGCAGCATGAGAAATGGCTTCTCTTAAAGGGGAACACATCAAATACTGGCATTTCAATAACTTTAGAACATTTTACTAAAATATCCTTTGATTTTGCTCGGTTTGTGAATGGATATCACAAGTTTCTAACTCTATAGATAAACCACCAGCTGTGGCACAGTATTTTTACAAAATTTGTATTTATTCATTACTTATTTAGGCTATTGTATACTTGTGTAAAGGCAGGGCTTCCTTGTTAGGAAGCTAACAGATTGACCTAGTGGTGGTTACAGCTACAGTACTTGTGACAAACCTATACATAATACAAAAACAAGTGCCTTTGTAGCAAAAGGTACTGTAGCCTATGCTGGAAACAACACAGCATTTTTCTTTTAAATGAGCCTTGCAGCACCATTAAATCAATGCAGTCGACTTACTGATCTTTTTTTCTTCTTTTTTTTTACCAACAGTGGGAAAGAATTTTAAAAAATAAACTCCAAGCTACTGGACTTTCCTTGAGTTTTAAACACTTTCCGTTGTCTAAAGTAAATCACTTAGGTTATGATAAGCAATTTAACAAGCCATTTATATTTCATTTCAATCAGAGCAAATCCACTCTAATTAAAAAAAAAAAATCACTGTAAACTACTCAACCTTCACAAGCGACTTCACCCAGTCCCAATAATCAGGTGAAGTCATTAATCGGCGGCAGCTAACACTTAATTTCTCCCCCCACTAAGTCCACTCTCTTTTGCATTTTTATTTCCTTAAGTAAGAACAGAGTAGTAAAACGATAAGAGAAGTTGCTGGGAAGAAAACCTTTAACACTCAGTGTAATTACTTCTCTTTGTGTCTTTCTTTTTAAATTAATTTTAATTAAGGGCGTCAGCATCGCCAGTAAATGTCCACTTTCTGCTAATCTAAAGTAATGTGGCCCCTAATGAACATGGAATTGAACGCGTGGAGTCAAGTGGCCTTTTGGCTTTTAGACGCTCCCCTGCTAGCTCGCTTACACAGTGGTCAAAGATATGCAGGCAGGTACACACACACACACACACACACTAATGGCTTCACTGAAATTCCAGTCAAACAGACACATACACACATATGTGGTTGTGTGTGTAGTTTGTGCTAATAGGTTCATACAGGCAGTCAGTAAATGAGTGTAAATAATTAGTAAGGCAGTAAATCCTGCCCATCCTTTCTAAATCGGACTAGGAGACAAGGAGCCTTGGCCTTGGCCATGCAGGCATAAATGGAGGCATTACTTTGTCTCCAAGTAGCCAGATAGCTTCAATTAAATGCATTCAAATGTCCTGTCCAAAAGGGACAATTAAATGGTATTTTATTCAATAGTAAAGGAAATTTTTAACATTTAAATATAAATAGTAAATTTGGCTGAAGCAAGCTTTTTCAAAAGTCATTTTGAAAAAATAAACAATACATAGTTTTACCAAACTTGTAAAAACGTCAGTTTTCATCATGTCAAAACCACCCTGATATGTCAAAGCGTATGAATTGTGTTATAGTCTCAATATGAAATCATTGAAAAGTGAGGATACTTAGAAATGGACATGTTCTGCTGGCTTGGTACAGGCAAATTAATAAACTCAAACTACGAATTGTATCATGATTTCTGTAGGAGCATTGAATTAAGTAAAAAAGGGCTTCGTAGTGCTTTCACATTATAAGATGTGTAAGAACTAATGTGAATAAAACTATTAAAGCATTACATCTTTACATAATGCTGCTTTCATGCTTGTGGGTCACTTAGTTATCCAATTTGTTAATTCATATACGCATTACAAATCTGTACTTCCAATTATCAATTATATTATTGTGAATATTAACAATAACATATTTTTTTTCTGATAATACAATGGCATAACAGGGACACATGATCAACTAGCAGTGCCAATTATTTCTATTCAAAACAAGCAATAATAATTTAAAAATGTTTTTAGTTTTTTGTTTACAATTCTAGCAACAGATATTAAACATAAATATACAAACAAAAAACCTAAATCCACAGCAAAACAATGTCAAATTACAAAACCCAACGTCAGAAATATCTAAGAAATAATACCATAGAAAGCGCACAGACAAGGCCTAATGTGTGTTAACCAGGAGACATAGACAAGGTTAGGTTTAATGAAATTGTGCAACCATTGTGTGTGACATTGGTCACGTTTACTTCAAGGTGCAGCAAACTCATTGAAACACTCACACTGAAGCACTGGCTTAGATGACACAAGTGCATGTAGCCTACCTCCTTGGTTCGCGTTATTGCAATCCACCCCGCCATTTTGTGAGGTCACGAAACAGCAGCAATATCCCAAAATGTCCGCCGTGCAAAACAAGTAATGAACACCTCTTAACGACACACAACGGAACCTTCACTTAAAAACGTAAGAGCGAGTTCAACCGAGCCCGCGGAATGTAACATTTTCATTCCAGTAAGGTTTTTGGTTGTTGTTTTTTTTTTTGCCCCGTTTGTTTTACTGTGTTTTCCTGGGCGAGTTTTCCAAATGCTCAGCCAGCGGGCCGTGGGGGCAATAATAATGTCATCTTTCACCCCTCCCTCCTTCCCACCTCTCTCTTTTCATAGTTGTGTATGTGATGTGAGGCCACAGCAAGAGACCACGCGCTAACGTCTCTTGCATTGGTTCACCCTTAATCCTCTCACCCTGGGGTTACACACACACACACGCACGCACACACACACACACACAGATCCTGATCTAGAATGCAGACAGACAGCACGACAGCGAACACATCAACACATGCACACCAACACATGCACACCAATACACTTCATGTACATAAGCCCACTGTGATGTGAACATTAACATAATGTCACCACATATGCACACACACACGTACACACAGACTCCAACACTTTTTTTACTGTACCTGACATGTAATATGATATACGCCCCCCCCTCTTTTTGTATACACACTTACAGACCCCCACTCTCATGCCTGCTGGGCTTGTAAGGTCAAAGTGTAATCATCCCCACATAACTGACTACCAGCTTCAAACTGAAATAGTACACAGAAAAAGGAAGTGAACTACCCGTGTTTACCCGTTTAGACTCTGTAATCACAGACCAAAATAACAGACTCCGACCATGAACCCCCAAAAGGGTGGCAGTGGCCCACAGCGGGTTGCCTGGCAACCGAAAGGTCACTGGTTCGATCCCGCTTCTTCATAGTGTTGAGGTGTCCCTGAGCAAGACACCTAACCCTAACCGCCCCCGATGGTGCCCACCGTGGGTGTGTGTGTGTGTGGGTGAATGTGAGGCAATGCTGTACAGCGCTTTGAGTAACCCACGTGTGTTACAAATGCCCAATATCAATGCAAACAACCACTCCAGACCCCCTACCCTAAGAGTAAAATAAAAACACTCCTGCACTATAGTAAAAAATAAACACACACCCCTCTTAAACACATACTTAAGCCTCTGTGGTGTTTGGCAGAGGGTATTCCGTTAGACTACAGCGCTGCTACACACTCGACGGAAATACTGTTGACAAACACACGGATTGATACTTCTGTTAGAAAGGCTTGCTGACTGGGTAGAAATAGCCCCCTCTGTGGATGAGAAAGAGAGAGGGCAGGTAGAAGTAGGGGATAAGAGAAGGCAAGGAAGTGAGGAAGGAATTCAGGTTGGAGAATAAAGGCGAGGCAAAGTGAGAGAAGGCCAGGAGCAGAAGAGATAAGGAGATGAGAGAAAGAAGTGACGAAAGGTACAACAGTGAGAGCAGAGGAGTATAAATATGACTCACCTGGGCCGTCGGCTCTAAGGTGTGACGGGAAGCGGGAGACTGATGAAAAAGGAAGGAGAGAGAGAGATTAAGGCGACGTGTGACCCCCATGAAAGTTGTTCATTGCTTACTATCCCCCATCACGAAACAGCAATGAACATATCCATTACAGTAACCAGGAACACCACTGAAAAACATTTGATAAAAGACAAACAAATTAGGAAACAAAATAAAATTAGACTATAATCCAAACAACCCCCGAGGGTCCGGTTCCACATTTTGAATAGTTACGGTGACACTAGTCCCAGAAATAAGTTCTCTCTCCTGTCAACAAAGCAGCGATACAACTCACTAAATGCTTTGTGATAGAGCACGGCTTGTGTGCAGTTGAGATTTTCACACTCTTAAAAATGTGTGGCTTGACGTTATGCCCTAGGTGTGTGTGTGTGTCGGTGTGTGCTATAAGAAGGGTAACATTACTTTGTGGAAAGCTAAAGAACCTGTGCGGAAAGCTTGCAATATTCACAAAACTCAATCCTGTTCTCGTTTTACTGTGTGTAAAAGTCTCTCACTTCCAGAACCTCCCAACCCACTACATGCACAGACACATGCTCAAGGCACACCGAATAGAGAATGTATCAATGCATTATTACAGCTAATGTATTACTATCATCAACTAGACTAATTGGTCTAATGGAAGACTTAGCTTGTGTGTGTGTGTGCGTGTGTTGGGCGTTCAACAATGCAGTAGCTGGCCACCTAACTACCTCTGTTGCACTCTCGTGCCACCAGCAGCTCTCTAGCGCCATCTACTGACCGGACTACCGCATGCATCATTCAACAGTGTTAACAGAGCAAGATGCATTGCTTCCTTAGACAAGACAAAAACAATGGGAACAATAGGTCTGTTAGATTTAACACTCCAACTTCAACCGAAAGATACATTCCACATAATGTATTAGTTCACTTCAAGTGCTGGTGTAGATTATACTGAATTGGTATTCATTTAGATTCAATGTAATAATTAACTATAATTAATGTAGTAGATGTAGATTAACTACAGGTTAGATTAAATACACATGCACGCGTGCAATACAAAGCTCCAGTTATACTGAAAATCAATGCTAGTATTTATTACACATGTATTTAAACACATGTATTAAAGATACATATGCATATAATTATTTTAAATTTACACCAAAGGGTATTATAATGGCAATCAGACAATAATAATATACATTCACACACACACACACAAAGTAGGCCCATATAATTTTTAGGTGGGGATGTTAACCCTTACATTTAATCAGACTTAAATAATTAGTTATTTTCTTGAAATAGCAATTTGAAGGCTGCACTAAATGTCTACCGAAATCCATAACTCATACTACTGGTTACTACTTTTTAGTTTGAAATGGCATTTGGCACCAAACGTCTTAAAAAGGACAGTAAGATAGGTTTAATTTCACCTCACCGCTTAAGCTTTTGATGGCACTGCCACCTAGAGGAACATACAGATGGCTTTCACAAGAAATATATTAAAGGAAGTTTGTGTAGCATGTTAGAGAGAGCATTTATTAAGTGCAGTTTACAACACACCCAGACACACTAGAACCCCTTTCTGTGGAGCTATGCACAGCAGGGATATTTTAGTGTGTCAATGACATTGTACATGTCCCAAAAGCTCAGTCACATGGCACCGAGATAATGGAGTCATGAAGTAAATCATTTCTTCTTGATCGTCGTTTTTTTCCTCTCTCTGAGCCTCTCTCCCTTTCCTCTGTCTTTGGTTAATTTCTCAGGGGACAAACAGTAATAAGTGACAAAAGGATCTCTATAGGCTTCCCTAGCAGTCATATTATCTTGCCGGCCACCTGGCTGACTGGGTCAATATCTTCTTACATAGTCTGCCTGTCTGGATGGAGGACCGTCTGTTAGCCTGTCTCTCTGGCTTCGTGTCCATCTGACTGACTTTCTTAATCTGGCTGTGTGTCTTTTTGCCTAAATGTATGGCTTGGTGAATGTCTTCATTTGGTCTGTCTTTGATTGTCTGTTCACGGATTTCGTGCGCGATTGTCGGTTTTTTATTATTATAGAGCCCTGTTCTACCTGTGTCTGCTGGTCTTTCTCTGTCCCCTTGCAGGGAGCTGGTGTGTGGAGGAGGTGGACACTGTGAGCACCTGGGCCCAGTTATGTTGTAGTTACGGACAAGACAACTGACATCTTCTTGAGTGGTTCTGAATGCACACCTAGGGCTTTTTGGTGTGAAGAAGAAATAAGTAGGGTGTTTTCTCCAGCTGACCAGTACTACCAGCAGATTGTCCCACATGCAGAGCATGCCTGTTCATGCCCCCTTCTGTCTCTCACACAGACAGGCCACTCATCATCACTGCAACTCCTCTACTCCAAGCTGTGATTTACGGGATTTGTATGAATTATTGATATAGCCAATAGAGCACCCACTAACCGGTTTCTACTTCAGATCATTAAGAAAAGGTTGAAGGAAAAAAATCATTGTCTCCACTAAACAAGGAGATTAATAAATAATTTGAATGGAGTGACAAACACCATAGACACTTATAAACACAACACACACAGATAAGCTGAGTAGTGTCCACTGTGAATGGAAAACTAATATAAAAATAATAATTAAGTAAAATAAAAAATTACTCAAGTAAAAGTAACTCAAGAAAGGTAGACGTGTGGTGTAGTGAAAGCATCAATTTTATTTGGAAAATGTAGAAGTTAAACAAGTTAAATACTTGAGTACAGTAGAAATTCCTCAAGTACAGCTACAAAGTATTTCTACCAAATTGCTTGATAGTGACTGATAGTGAAGTAACTGTGAGCCAAAATCTCTTACCACTTAGGGAAGAAGTGAGAGTTCACCTGATGCAAATATTTCTCAATAATCTTCCTCTACATGTCTCTTCCTTTCTTTCCATTCCCTTTCTCAGAGTCTCTTTGGGTCTCACTCCGTCATTTTCCCATTTTGTTTGCCTCCGACACCTGCTCACCCCTCTCTCTCTGCAACCCTCTCTCTCCCCAACATTAGCCAGTCATTTGTCTGCCATTAATCTTGCTTAAGAAGCCATCATGTCGTGTTAGGCCAATCTGATTGCATCTCTATTGGATTTAGACCTATAGGTCGCTCCAGATCGAGGAGAAATCCCCCCCCCCCCCCACACACACACACATTCACTGTCTCTTCTGCGGAGCAGCAAAATGGAAAAGCATAATTTTATTTCCCACACACCGATACTGCAGTGAAGCAGTTTTAGCATACAGGACAGCCTGGATCACGTAACTACTGCACGAGTGTGGCCAGAACCTACTTAATCAATGCTGATTGACGAATATAAATGTATGACACAAATTTTCATTTTAGACTAAATCATTACTTTAAATACAGCTGGTAAAAACACATAGACATGTAACTGAATTACACTACCGTAGTTGTTGCTGTGTTACATACATCGTCATTGAATTTGGCCTTAGAATTTGGCCTTTTCAAATTGTGTCTGGTAAATGTAATGTAATGACCATATTTAGCACAAAAGCACAAAGCTAGATTATGCCATGCCAAATTAGTGATCGCTATGGCAACAGCAATTTTGCTGTCTCTCACAAATTTCATGCCATAGGCCTACTGACATATGGAGCTCTAGTTTCAGGACAGCGCAAGGCCGGAGGTAGCGCTAACACAGACGTAGTGACAATTTTCTTAGACGCAAGGTGTTTTTTCTCTATCCTTGGCGCGTTTGTGTAGTGATCTGGGTGCAGCCATCACAGAAGAAGGATGGGTGATATTCCCCTCTCTCAAAAAGCTAACGTGGAATGTTGCTTTGCAGAAAAGCCTAGAAATTCCAGAAAAATAGGACCTGAGGGGGCAGGATAGTCTAGTGGTCTGGGTGTTCAACTCCCAGACACAAGGTTGTGGGTTCAAGCCCTTCTCTGTTCCTTGTAATACTTGTAATTGTACTCGTTGTAAGGCACTTTGGATAAAAGCACCCCCTAAATGACCTGACTGTAACCTGAGATTGCCACGGCAACCCAACAGCCTATGACCTCTCTATCTGAGTCTGATAAGTAGCCATACAATCCTTTCCTTACAGACACAAGACCGTGAAAAACATTAGTCAGATGAAAATCAGAATGATGCCAGTTAGATTATCTAACTGGACAGCAAGAAATGTTGTGACTTTATCCTCAGAACCATGGATTTGAAATGACACCACTTCAACATAAATACATTATTACTAAATTAAATAGAAAGACACATCCTAAGCATGTCATGTTTAGATTCTACAGAGAGATACTTGTGTAATGGTTCTGAAAATGGTTCTGATAAGGTTATGACATTGAAACAGAAAAGTTATTGAATGTTTTATTTTAGGGTAGGTTTTCGCTTTCCAAAGGGGCCTGTGTTTTTGTCACTGTTGTAAACTCTACAATCCTAATGTAAAGACACACGCAGATAAAGAAAGCGGTTTTGTGTTAAAATGTGATAATATGAACTGCTTTGATTACTAATATTATCAGATGTGTTACCATACGTGACATACGGTGTTTTGCATAGATATACAATTGTGTGGTATTGATCTAATCCCTTCCAGTAGCCGACTAATGTTTCATGTGTATTATCATCCGTGAACACTCTATGCTTATGAAATGTGGATAACAAGGTTTTGATATGTAGACAGTAGATAGTAGATCAGATACTATTTTTCTCTTAAACAATGAGGCATGCCTTTTGCCTCCCTCTCTAGCTGATAAGAAAAAGGCCAAACCCCCAAATGTACATAAGGTTATGGCTTTTAAAAACCATGGGTTTTAAAAACCATGGGTTTTAAAAACCGCGCCCTTCCAAAAGGCCTCTCTCTTCTGGAGCTGCATGCACTGCACTAAACCAATCCAAGTTTAATGTGTCTTAAAACGAGATGGAAAAAATACTTGTTTAAAGGATAGAAAATGCTATAAATTTGTATCATGACTAAATGATATTTTAGAATATTTTATCACTGAATGTGAGTTTAATTGATTTACATCTCCCTGGGGCTGTTGCTGTTGTCATTAGTAGTTTCACTACTGTCAGCTGCAGTTTAGAGATTAAACCATCTTTAAACAGTGCACAGTGTAAAACGCATGGCGCAAGTGCATTTAGGGTGTGTCCAAATCTACTTTTGGCTAGTTTAACCGCAGAAAGAATGGCCGCAGCACCAGGCACATGGTTCTAAAGGGTTGTACTTGATTATTGATTGATTATTCGTGGGTGTGTTTTGGGGCGTAACATGCAATAAACCAATCAGTGTCATCTCCCATTCCCTTTAAGAGCCAGGTGCGCTTGCACCTTGACAGATTGCTATTATGATGGCACATCTAATAGTTCTTACCAAGTAGTAAGAACGAACGCTTCTCTGCAATGGAAACTGATCTGCTGGTGTGTGAAGTGAAAGCTACAGCCATCTACAGCAACAGCAGGATAAAATATCACAATAATAATAATAATCTTTCATCAATAATCATTTTGTCTTTTCATCTTTGGCATGTTGCCTTGTGTGTGTAACAAAAGTGTAAGAGAGTTGTGCACATATTAGCCTATGTGCAATTATAGTAACGGTGAAATACTGTGCCATTGACTTCAATTCGATCATTTAACAGACACTTTTATCCCAAGTGACTTACAATTACATGGTGCTATAACATGGAGCAGGAAGGGGTTAGGCATCTTGCTCAAGGATGCTTACAGGTAGACCACCTCCAGGGATTGAACCCATGACCTTCTGGCTGGGAGTCCAACACCCAGGCCACTAGACTATCCTGCCCCCAACAAACTTGCCTCGTGTGAGGACCAGGCTTTTGTTGGTCAATCGTGCAAAGGCTTTCAGCCATCTCAAGATAGCAACGCGCCTGACCACATCTCATTTCAAGTACCCCCCCACGCCCATCAGGGGGCTCGAATGTGCAACTGCATTTGCTATTTAAAACAACATGAACGCTTGCCGCCAGGTGTAAGATAGAGCCCGTGGTCTTAAACCCTACTCCTGCGTCCTCAGAAGCTGTGGTTTAAACCTGCAGTTTGCCGTGTCTTGTAGAAATCATTGCGACTAGAGGCCACTGTGTCTAAAGGCTAGCCTCCGCCAAGAAGATGTAGACAGACACTAGCTTATCCGCTTTGCAGCGACTATATGGGATGTCTGCGGGCTTACTGTATGTCTTTTGTGGGCGTTAACGTCTTTTCAACATACTCAATCTTTGTTGGCGGCGAACGCCCAAGTTGCACCGATAACCAATAGGAGCACAATGAAAGTTGAGAGAGATGAGATAAGAAAAAAAAGACATTTTGCAGAGCTCTGTATGTAATTTACCATGGCATTTTGGACACAAGCAAGGAGACAGTACAGTAAAATCTGTATATTTATATTCTCTGTATATATTTTATATGTGTTTTCTGACAAGCAACTTTTTTTATTAAATAAACTACAATCACACACTCAAATAATATTGGCTTTGTTTGCATTAATTACATTCACAGAGCATATGATTTTTATCCAACGAAGCAGTAGAACTTTTATGTATTAACATAACCAAGTCAATATTTATAAATGAACCAGTTACAGCTGCAACTCCAAGATAAAAGCATTAGGCAATTATAGCCCGTCTTAATGCCTGTTCCCTTCTAGAGTTACCTTAGATTATTTTTTTGTGAACAGTTTATTTAAGTTGGTTTAGTTGAAATGTCAGGTTTATACCAGTATACACACATGCCTTCTTGTTTAAACATGGGGGCAGGGTAGTCTAGTGGTCTGGGAGTTTGACTCCCAGCCGGAAGGTCGTGGGTTCAAGCCCCAAATTTGGCCTACCTGTAACCATCCTTGAGCAAAATGCCTAACCCCTACCTGCACCATGTAATTGTGAGTCACTTTGGATCAAAGCGTCTGCTAAATGACCTTATTCTAATTCTTCAAACATATGTCATTGAGACACCCCTTTGTCTTGTGTCATTTCATTCTGTGCAGAGTTTGGAACAGACAGTGAAAGAAAGTTACCAAACACCTACATTATACCACACCTGAAAGGGCAGAAATGAGCCACATATAATTTTTACTGTTGTTACTATTTACTATGCTGTTACTATTTCTTCCTCAGTTTCAATCCCTTTATCTGGTCAATTCCCACTTCTGTTTATCTCCCCTCCAACTTCCTTTGAGGACCATCAGTGACATCAGTGCTAATCACTACAACCGTTGTTGCATTACGAATGTGTGGACTTAACTAACTATTGGTGGGAAGGTGAGAGTCAGACAGATATTTTATGTCACAAATGGGGGAGAATTAGACTTTAGATAGACCTTCATTGGCGTCTGGCAGCTGTGTCAAAATCATTATTATTATGTGTGAGCAAGGAGAAGTCTCAAGGGAACACAAACATAATCCTTAGATTGCTCTCATCAGGTCCAACATACTACCAGCTAAAAAATAGACACTTATTCTGGCATGATGTGACCTTATGTGACCAGACTCTGCCAGTTTCCTCTCCACTAATGCTCTTTAAATGGCCTACAGTGCAACTGGGACCCTGCGTGGCTCCACAGGCAGCCATTATGAAGCAAAGAGCAAAGTCAGGGGCCACAGGCAAAACATTATCTCCCCAGGTCTCTCACCAACACCCCCCACCCCCCACCAACCCCCAAGAATGCCTGCACATTCAGTGTACTAAAACACAGGCGCAAACACCATAGACCATAGAACACTCCAAATGACACCAAATTCAATGTGTTCTCGCTTCTCAGAGGACAATCTGTGTGCATACTGCAGATCAACAGCTGCCCTGACACGCCCTCATCTACAACTAGTCAATAATGTCTGGTACAGCTGTCAAGTGGCATCAATTTACCATATTGCCATTTTGCATGCTTCTTAATATCTACCAGTCAGTTTTATTTATTTTTTTACTGTCATCCTTACTCTTAAATTGAGTCTTTTAATGATGCTGAAAGTGCCAAAGGGAAATTTCCGTATCTGTGCTATTAATCATATCGTATCTCAAATTAACTTACAGCCCTTTTTTACCCATCCGTCTAGTCTTCCCAGCTCTCCCCTGGCGTCACTTTGATACCAGGGGTCATTGTAATAAAACCAGAGACATGCCGATGTAATTACTACATGCATTCCCATTTAAATGCTAATGGCGATGGTAATTATAAGATATACCTTAAAAGACACTTAAATACAGTACATGGACAGGAATGCTAACACGGTCAAATGAAACAACAAACAGACAGACACGCACACGCAAACCTATTAATAATGTGCTGAAAATGACCTAATTATAATATACTCCATGAGAGCTGGCCAGCGGTCCCTGTCATTAGTGTAAATACATTTCCCTTAGGTAATTATGGAAATATTTCAACTATGATTAAACGATAATTCATGTATTGTTTCTTCCACAGGTTCACTGTGCCAAATTAGAACACAGAGTGAATTGCCAATGGCATTTGTTGCATCGGTTGAAGTGGGAGACTATGTGTTCGACATGATTCAGTGACCTACTTTGTGTATGTACACAGTGCAAGAAAGCCATTTATCAAGTAATTTAACCTGTAGGAATCCTAAAGATTGTGTAAGCATGTAAGCAAATACCTTCTCATTGGGAGTTTGGCAAAAAGTACAACATGGCTGAAAGGCAGAGGAAGTCTCAAGTCTTTCAGATAAAGTCTCATGTCTAGAAATATTGATAGACACCTGCCAATTAAACATTATTGTCCTTGTTAGGGGAGGAGCCAAAACTCAGCCTGATGTGCACACCTAGCACAGCTCACAATACTGCCAGTTATTATTGGTAAATGTAGCTGTTCTGTACCTCTACCTCACTTTACCACCTGTCAACTTCACAGTTACATTCATTTGTTACATTCATTTCCGAAACAGGCTACAATAGAAAATGTAAAATGCACTATAGTAAAATTACTTAAAAAACTTAATTTCAAAAGAGTTCGTTTTCCTAGTACTATTTATTTATATTCATAAAGAAGTGCTGCCAATGTCTGCTCCATGCCTGCTCTATGATGATGACTTACTGTATCACCTCATGAATAGCAGAAAAACCTTTACATGAAAAAGTTCACAATTTGTACTTTACTTAGAGTTGCAAACGTCTAAAACAAGTACAATTATTTTTCATTTCTAGGTGATTCAGTCCATCAGAGAAATCTGTCTATTAACTGTGCCTACAAGCACGGCCCGTTTACAAAATTTAAACAGCTTTCAGGTTTGAATCCATGGAGCAAACACTCCTATAACAATGCCTTTGTACTGTATGTTACTGTAACATCGTTGGCATATTATTATCTTAAGGTTGAACCATTCTTTCATCAGGTTTCAATCCGCACCATTTTAGTTTTAGTTTTGTACCTCTGTATCCAACTCAATCCCTGATCACAAAAACATGGAAACACACAAATATTGTAGTTACAGAGGAACGTGATTTTACAGGAAATTCATCATCTTTGAAATATGATGACAATCATATTGGACAGATGAGCTGGCTGCCCTTGTGAGGACCGACAAGACATTCAGGGAGATCAGATTACTGTGTCTTTCTGAAACTTGGCTCACACAGAACACACCAGACGCTAATGTGGATGTACCTGGATTCACGATGGTGAGAGCGGATAGGGACTGTAAAGTTTAGCCCCATGGTGGAAGGAGGAGACATGGACTCAGGAGTTCTTCATCTGGTGCCATTTATTTTTCACCAGACACGTGGAAAGTGCAGTATTGCAAGGGTGACTTGCACTACTGCAAGAATATGCAGAATATATCGAAGGAAAAAAAAAAAAACACAAGAAACCTACTACAAACTATTCAACTTATTATCATAAACTGATAATAAACTACAGGTATATCATACTCTGACTATTGGGCTCTGGAACAGGTGCCCTTGCAGGCCAAAACTGTTCTCCCCCGAGGTGCCTCTACCTCCTTCCTTTATCCCGGAAGCCCCTCCTACAAGACAAACCAAAGTTAATTGGGAATCAATTAAATACCATTATGTTACCTCCAAATTCCCA